>VCCN01005562.1:5995593-6005748 GCA_006491835.1 Architeuthis dux
GAACAATCCTATAAAAACCTTTCGTAAGATGAAATTCGAAGAAGCAATTATCATTAATTTATATGTGAAAATCTTTTGCGCATTTCCCAGACCCTAAAATGATGATATGTTAGTCAGAGTCGTACCTCCCACCAACAAGAGAGTGGGGTGTAGAAGAGAGGAAAAAAAAAAAAAATTTGTTAAAAAATACATTTGTTTTTTGGGGGCTCTTGGATCAATATGGACCAGTAGTTATGCTTAACATTTCAGAACATATTGGAAAAATTAAACATGAGCATTAGGTTATTCAATATGAAATTTCCAAGATTTTTCCTTTTTTTTAAGCTTGACATTTGTACCGTTTTATCATTTATTTTGTAGGAGTAACATTTTAAAATATATTAATTCTCATTTGATTAATTTTTGCATATTATACACGAATTCAAGCTGGTCCATAATGGAGCTTAAAAATTTTGCCAGGAGAGATTTCAGCTTAAAGATTAAGAGAAATGTTGGCCCCAAACTATCAATCAATGATGCAGATTTGAAAGCTTTGGTGGAAACTAAGCAAACTTCCATGTACTGATGGAAGCCATTTAAGAGCAAGATCGCTGAAGGAAATTAAGTGGAAATGCTAGGGTTTGAACGTTCGACGTGGACCTTACCAGCCTGATGTCTTACCAATGGGCCATGGATACACTGATCACTAGTGTTGAAATGTTAAGCATTAAAAAGATTGTATACATTGGGGAAAGGGGAAGAATTTAAAAAACAAAAAAAATAAAAACAAAACTTGTCTTTTTTGATGACACTGGCACACTATTAAATAATAAACTGTAAAACTTTTACACCAACTGTAAAAATGAAATGAATTGGATGCAAAAACATTTCAGTAGTCGTTACACATACAACAGTGGGGTCCAAAGATTTAAGACAAAAAGTTATTTCCCTTGAAAAATGTTCCCTAACTTAAAAATTGTTTTTGATCGCGCAACACAAGGTTAGAAACAAGTAAGATGAAAGTGGTTATCAAGTTAAAAAAAAAAAAAAACTTCACTTGATACGCACTTTAATCTTTCTCTAACCTTGTCTTGCGCAATCAAAAACAATTTTTAAGTAAGGGATTATTTTCATTTATGTGTGTATTTTTGTCTTAAATCTTTGGACTCCACTGTTGTATGTGTACCCAGTAGTCAATAAAGACTCACTTCTAATAAGGTCTTATCAAAATATCAATTTCATATATGCTGTCATGGGTATGTTACTTCTTTGGTTTTTCATAAATGGTTACGCTAAGATAAACTTATAAAAAATTAAGTGAATATTGCCGTGATTTGAACATTCGACCTGGAGATAAGCAGGCAGGTGACATATCAGTTAGGCCTTGGTTGTACTGGATGAACATAGTATTTGCATGTTAATTTCCTCCTAAAAACATTTTAACAAAACAGCCGTTGATTTAAAAATTTTAAATCAACTACCGCTTTGATTATTATTATTTTTTAAACTACAGCCCCACCCCCTGTATTTGGTATACTTTGTAATATATTGTAGTTATTATTATGTTGATATAATACTATCAACATAATAATTATAATAATCATAATAATAATAATAATAATATCAATAAAAATGCCTTTGTTTATCTGTTCAAATCTTTTAATCTTTATACAATACGGGTTATGGCCAAATCACGTTGGATATACCAGTTCTTGTAAGATCACTGAAGTTAAAGCAACGTCGAGCCTGGTCAGTATCGAGATGAGTGACCATTGGGGAATACCAGGTGCAGAACGAACCTGGAGGTGGCTCTTGATGAAGATATAAGTGGAAAACAACAATACATACTACACTAGTAAAAGAAATAAATGATAAAACTAGAAGGCACTCAGAGAGCATATACCTCTGCCAATGCCAAGTAATTGTGCATGGATCTGCCAAAAAATGGAATCACTTCTTCCGTAGCCTATTGCCCACCCTTCTACAAAATTTCGATGAAATTCTTTGAGAACTTTTGGAGATATTGTATGGACAGAAATGAGCGTGTTAACTATTTATAATAGGAGTTGTGTCCCCCTTCATGATTGGCTGTTTAGAGTATATCAAGGTAGATGGCTCTTGAATGGCAGTGATTTACATAGTGCTGGGTTATTAACCAATCAGAGCTGGCCTTGGGATGCCACCATTAGTATATTAGCTTCCCACTTTGAGGGAAGCTCCTTGGGGGAGGGGGGCGAGAAAAAAAAGAAAGAAAAAAAAGAAAAAGAAAAAAGAAAAATCTCTCACGCTAAAGAATATTCCTAGATCCACCCAAAAATTTAACCAATTCTTTCTTACCCGCCCTTCCACAAAATTTCATTGAAAACTTTTGGAGATATCGTGTGGACGGATAGAGGTGACATACATATACCTCTCCAACTTCATTTGTAGAGGTTTAAAAAAAAAAGGGGGGGGGGTATACCCGTACTCTAACTGGACTTCGCCACACTTCATTCTCAATGATAGCAAACAATGAGAAATTTGTATTTAAGTGTACTTACTTTAGTAAGTATGCAGCTATGATAATTGTGAGGTACAATGATGTGTAGAGAAGTCTGGCCGGAATTTCCTCCTGGAATAAAAGAATTCTTTTAGAGAAGATCGATTTGCAATTATACACAAGAAACACTAGAAGCTTTAGATAAACAAAAATCAAATAAAAAGATGCAGATAATATATGTTATACACACACAAAAAGAAAGTAAAGAATTTATCAATAGCAGGTCATCAAATTCAAGATGTAGAATAAGTAAATTTCATTTATGAGTATAAGACAAAAAGCAAGCAAATATTGAAAGAACATCCACAAAGATTTCTTCATTCCTTTGAGATCTTTAAAACTACCATTCTATAGTAATACATCAGTAATAGTATACAAGGGGGTAAAAAAACTGGAATGACGAAAATCTTGAAAAAGTTTGCCACGCAATCAATGAAGATCATCGTCAGACTATTGATGAGATATCTGAGGTAACTGGTTTGTTTTGGAGTTCAAGCCAACACAGAAGATTTGAAAATGAAATTTGTTTCTGCAAGATTTGTGCCTTGTTTACTTACAGATAATTTGAAAAAACAAAAAACAATCATTTAAATACGTGCCAGGATTTGAGGGATGGAACCATTTCAAAATGACCCAGTGTAGTATAATCCTGGTTGTACATTTACAGGAGAGAATTCATTAATGTCATGGAGAATGTGGGTTCCTTTTATTTCAATTGATAGCTTCGATGCAGGGCTGGTTCGCGGATCAATCAGTTCTTCCTCATACTCTTTCCTTCACACGTCAAGGTGAGGAATCAAGCTCCTAGATTGTTGACCACTTCGCTGCTGTGTCCCCAACTGATTAACTGACGCCCGATTTTAATCAATGTCCTAAAAAATATTTGGTGGAGCTAATTGGTCAAACGCATTCTCTTTGTTCCCTTGGTCAGCCGGTTGACCCAAATTCTAGCCCAGAGAACATGATATGTCATTTTGGGGCAAGTGCCAATACTATCACCCCAAACACCATTATTCTTTACCCTCCTTCCCTCAGCAAGCGAACACACAAACACATGACCAGAGTGTATTTCATTACACCAGTTTCTTTCCAAAGTTGGATTATTTTTTAGGATACCCCCTTGTACAGCTATTCCATTTGAAGATTTAAAGTTCAATTTCTGAAAAATATGATATTTGTGTTGTGAAAACAATGGGCCTACAATTTAAAGAGGTTAAGTGAACAAGTGAGAGGAAAAAATACCTTCTTTATTTTTTGAAAGTAAAGTTCAGGGAAACAGTGTAACCAATAGGCAATCTGAAAATTAAAAAAAAAATTATGTGAAAGATAAGCATGACAAAGCATTATACTGAAAATATTCAAACATTTGAGCCAAAACATTATGGTATTCTAAAAACAAATCCTAAATTTACAACATTAAGATTAGCCACAAAATTTGCACAAATTCCTAAGTAATTTGGCAGTAAACTGAGATAATGTAGTTCTATTTAATAAACCAAATGGTAAGACTAATTCCTAAATAAATAACCAACTTTTAGTTTTATTCCATTTAACCTTGTAAGCAGTTAAAAAATTACAAATTAAAAATGAATTTAAATTTGCTTTATATTTCAACAGAATGTGTACTATATCCTTGAAAAGATTTTATTTATTATTTATATTTTATATTATTTATACCAAATTGTTTTTCTAATTGAGTGAGAAAAAAAATTTAGAAAAGCAATTCATTTCTTTGGATGCTAAACATTTAGATAATGAATCAACTTGCTAACTGGGAATAAAATAAAATAACTGAAGTTTTTAGGAGTTGAATAACATGAAAAAAAAGCAAATACAAGGTTAAAACATGTGGTAACAAATATAAATGTTTCTTACCTGTATGACAAAGTAAAACTTCACGATAAAGCTAGATAAGAGAAGCAAAAGATAATATATATATATAGAGAGAGAGAATATGATCAGGGTTTGGATATGAAATTTAATTAATGTTAAAAGACAATTCAGAAAGCGAAATTGATGTTATAAATGTAATCTTTTTATTATTGACATTGTTATCAGCTGTTTGTAAACACCCCATCGGTGCCTGATAGGTGCCTATAAATGGTACCTACTTTTAATAATCGTAACATTCTGAAGAACAGGGCTCCAGATTAACCTTTTTTTCACCACCATCCCAAAAAACAATTTTAACCATCCCCAAAAAATGTAAACAGTCCGAAAATCAAAATGTTGTTTCTTTACTTTGTTATTATCATCTATAATTGTTAGTAGCATAATAAAAACACCATTAAAATGTTGAGGAAATAAATAATTGTCAAACTCCAGTCCAAACCTGGAGTTGACTTTGTTTTTCTACTGTAACGAAAACAAGAACAATCCTCACCAAATTTATGGGATTGAAATTAACATTCCCCTACAGTGATTAGAAATCATGACCAACTGATGCTTAAAAAAAAGATTTTTTTTTTGATTTTTTTTTTTTTTAAATCACTTCCATCCCGGAGAAAATATCTATTCATCCCAAACACATTTTTACTAATGACAGGACAACATTAATTTCGAGCCTTGCTAAAGAAGTTGGTCTCAACCCAGCGAAACATGTCAATGTAATAAAAAGATTTGATTTATAACATCAATTTCGCTTTCCGAATTGTCATTTAAACACCATATATAGAATATACAGTAAAATGATTTAACAATTTTTTTTACACATACTAAATGACAAAATTAGCCATAATTTAAATAGTATATCTAATTAGAAATAGTTCATATTTGTAATCTTTATTCTCCAAGTTAATGGATTTGAAGTACTATCAAAATTTCTGGCATTAGTGGCAAGGATGAATTTAAGCCATCACTTCCACATTTCAAAAAGAAATTTCATGATAACTTAAAAGAACTATCTCCTCTCACAAAAAAAGAACCTAGTTATATACAAGAGAATGGTTTAGTGAATTTTTGGCCCTTAATTTTACATTTTCAAGATGCATGGGTTTATATAAAGTTAGCTTGAGAGTATTTCTTAATGCTAAATCATGTAACCATTGATGGCAAAGGTTATTTGGTAATTAAATTTCAGTCAAGAGACATTAGAAAATGGAGAAACATCACAAAGTAGTGAAACTGAAAAGTTCTTGAATACATTTAAAGATCCAAAGCAATTCCTTATAATTATGTATTTAGAATTCTAGAAAATATATAATATATGAAATCTTTTTCACAAGTGAATAAAGTATGTTTGCATATGCTTACGGGATTTCAGCATGAGGATAATCTTCCCACAATGCATTGATATTAGTGATGTAAGCTTCCTGTAAAAGACAAAAAAGAAAGAAAAAACTATGTAAATGTTTGAAAAATAGAGAGAGGAAATGAAAAGAAACCTCAAGAGTTACAAAATAACGCTGCTGTTTAGTGGGAACTTTAGTTTTTGTGTAGTGTTAGATTCAAAGAGTATAGTTTTCTAGTTGTGCAAAATGAATTACACTCCAAATTTTGTTCAGACAATTGAACCCCTTCTTCATGTTCTTGATGCTGTTAACAACATTTCAGAACTATGATACCACTTATGGACATTTTAAACCACATCAGCTATAATGAATATTTAACGTAATACATTAAAATTCCAACACCTGAAAATGTCTGCAAACAACATTCAATATATACAGAATCACAAAAAGCAGAAATAGGAAAGAATACAGACAGCAAAATACCATTTACATTGCACAAAACCATTAAAATCACAAACCAGCAAATAAAAGATGACTTATTTGTTGGGTAGTGTAAATTCTCCAGAAAGAACACTATTACAGTTAAAAGCAGGATTGTCCAATCAAATGTACTGAACCTAAGCAATGCAAATATGCTACCTGCTGAATCTCTTGTTCTGATTAGTCAATCTAATAAGAAAGTTGCCTTTACAGCCTATACAAAAACAGGCAAAAGCCTTCTGAGAGAGAAAGGCAACCATTCTACAGCAGCCGTTTGCAGTTGTCTAAAATATTCTTCATAAAATATATCTTCAGCACCAAGGTTTTTTTGGCTGACATGTGTAGGCTAAGAGTAGAACAATGGGGATTTCCCAGAGACTAAATGGTATCACTGGGAAGCAGATATTAATCACAGTAGTGTACGGAGGACAAAATGAAGACAAGGCACGAATTTTAAAAAAAAAGGGAGATGTTATGTAATTAACATTATTTAGTGCTTAACAAGTAGTGAAAACGTTAACATCATTTGGCACTGAACGTGTTAAGTAAAAAGCATTGATTGGAAATAAAGAATAAGCTCCTGACAACTCACATCCCTTATCCTTAGGAGCTTACCATAACAGCACCTTACCAATTAGGCCATGAAGGCTTCACCCGCAGACATCACCCAAATGAGCCATATAGTTAAATTCTTATCCAATCTACACCATGATGTTGCGAAAATAAGCAACAGAAATAAGATGAAAGAAATAGTAAAATATTAATAATTAGCATTGCTTCTATCAAAGAAATGAAAAATGATCTAGCAGTGTAAATCTTTCATAAAACGTCAACAATATGTTAAAAATTTGTACAGATTTTTCATCAATTGTATAAATAAAATATTCTAAACTTGTATGGGTTCCTTTATAGAACTGAAAATTGGTTTACTACTGGTAAGACAAAAGCTAAGAGGGTAAGGGATACAGTGCTTCTAGTAACAGCTACTTTGAAATTCATTCACCAGTAACTTCTCATAGCAGCCAGCAATTTTCCTTTGAAGTCTAGCTGCTGATAAGTTAGCAGTCTGGGTCTTTATTATCAGCATAATGATGGACTAAGCTATTGGATCCAACAAATCTCTCTCTCTGCATTTCAAATGCAATGATGAGAGCGGGTGTGGCTGCGACATCTGTTGACCAGTCCTATCCATGACTGGCTGTCAGCATCATAATTTTAACTCATCTACCATACAACTAAGTAAAAAGAATTTTCCCATAGGACTGGCAATCCAATCCAAATAGGATTTTGTAGAAAATATCTGAAAATTCATTTGTGTTAATCTTTAGTAAATGAATTTATTCCAGATATTGGTAAAATATTTCAAAACCATTTGAATTTTGTCAACATTTAGGATTTCTTACTGCAGACAGGATGATATCACGCAACAGGATTTTACCATAAAGAAAGAAAAAAAAAAAAAAAAAAAAAAAAAAAAAAAAAAAAAAGAAAAAGAAAATATAATAATAATAAAACCCAAGTCCCAAACTAAATAATACAGCAAAAACATTTAAAAGTTTGCTAATTTTTCTTTAAAATGATTATTTTAACATGCAGTAAAAAAACTTTTAAACATGTAATTGAGTTGTTTTGGGGGGGATTGCATATCTATAACTAGATATGAATATTAAAGACATTTTTATCAATTGGAGTTAAAAATTACAAGTACAGCCATGATGAAAGCGAGTAATTACAAAAGACCTCTTTAAGGTTTACTTATGGGCTTGAACATTAGTGAAAAGGTTTATTAGAATTAATATCTTTACCAGAGGAGCTTTATTTATCCCTTAGAGACATTTTTTTTTTAAAAGGTCTGGTTGATTTTACTTTAAAATCTACTTATATAATGAACAGTGAGATTTCTTTTGTTTCTGTCTGTATCAATGGACTCTTCTACTTGTAGGTAACAATTTTGCTGATTAAAATATCTATCCACCATTTGAAACAATGGACTCTTCGAGCATTACTTTATTCATCTAATAAACCTGCCTGCTTACGATCAAATTTAATAAAGCAACAAAGTTTGAGTGTTTATGATTTCTGCTGTTACCCACTTACACAAATAAGCTTTTCATGCAATGAGAAAGATCTGTTCTGAAAAGTTTGTCACCAATAAGAGGAATTATTCACTGCAACTAAGAAACTAATATCAAATTTTACACCAATTTGAAAAAAATAAATGCAATATATATATATTTCTTTATACATACCCTTATGATGATATCTGCCCCCCAGATAGCCGATGCCGCATAGAATGTTATCAGCTGTCCAGATTCGTTGAATTTACTGTGTTTCAACTTTGACAGATGCATTTTGCGATTAATTTTCTGAAACAAAAATTCATCAAAAAGTCAGAATCAAATAAACTTACAAAATTATTAACAACTAGCTGAAAACCCACCCTACAGGCAGGTTTCAGCTACAGGTCTACTACAGTTTATGCATTGCAGTGTAGTGACATCTGACTCCAATTCATAGTGAATGTATTCAATAATATAAGCTTTTGTGAAAGTGAGGTTGTGGCTCATGCGTAGATAATGTATGGTGTAAAAAGGTCATATTTAATGGGTGAGAGAAATGTATTACCTTTTGAATTTACCATCCCATAACTCTGTAGTGGGCTTGGCAGCAAGCGAGTAACTACATTGTGACAGACACAAAGTAAGAGTCCAGTTTAGCATTATACTTACACTGGAAATCAAACCCTTGCTAAAAACTTTAAAAGTTTTGGAATTTTCAAGAACTAATATGCTAAAAATAGGTTCTGGGGTCCTATTAGTAATGACAGAAAATGTGGTGGCCATAGCTTTAGCCGTCCTTGAGTTATGCAATGACAGACAAAAAAAAAAAATTTGGTAATTTATTTTTACTATTAACCTTCATCTTTAGTTACTTTTTATCACAACTTAACCCAGGCTGTAGATTGACAGCCTGAGTTAAGTTGTGATAATAAACAACTAAAAATAAGATGAAGGTAAATAGTAAAAAAAAAAAAAAATAATAATAAGTTACAATACTTCATCTAGTAAAAATTTAAGAAATAATAACCTTATAAAATGTTTGAGAAACTCAAATTTGGCAGAAGAACATTTACGAAAAGTAAGATTTGTTCAGTTTTATAATATTGCTTACAATATTTGTCAGCATTTTCTATATGTATATAAAAGTAAACAACCAACATACTGGCCAAGACTGACTTTTGTATCAACTTAGACTGGTCAAGAGAGAAAGATATAATACATACTCCCACAGTTAAACAAGGAATCAAACTAAATTATGTTGAAATATAAACATTAAGATAAAAGGAAAAATGAAACACCCATACATGTGCGTGCACACACACACACACAAAAAAAAAAAAAAAAAAAAAAAAAAACTACTTACATCTAAGACATATTCTTGGATGACAGCATGAATGACAACACAGATGAGCATATAGAAGAAGATAGCAAATGTATCTTTAGGACCATATGTATAGTAGTTAAACTGGGCATTGTCACTGCCTGAAATAGGATAAAGAAATAATACATTTATAATATAAAAATAAAACAATAGTAAATCATTAGAGAGCTAAAGGGTTATAAACTTTCAAGTAATTTAGAATAAAAAAGATGGAAAACAAAAAATTGGTTTGATAAAATTACATATTGATGAAAATGACAAAAATCCTGCCAAATGAAAACTATTTGTTAAAAGCTGAATAATTTAGGCAAAACAAATCAGATGGGTAAATATACCGTCTACTTAAAGAGAGTTGAATCAGATTATTTTGTCAGTTAAAATTCCATCACAGGAGGACTTATTGAAAAATTATACATACTAACCATTTTGCTTAGCATGTCTAGCATTAGGTAGTCCAAACAGTCAGTTTTTTTTAGGCGAAAATGT
>VCCN01005562.1:6007340-6027996 GCA_006491835.1 Architeuthis dux
TCTCCCTTTATTTTTTCAAGAGTTGTTCTGTGTGTAAACGGTAACTAAATTCTAAAAAAGCAAGTTGTTTTTCTTTCAATAACATATCATTCCTCTTTGATAAATTTAAGAAACCTGTGTGTGTATGCACCGCGATTACTCGACATCTGCCAGATATATTAATCAGCACACTAGGCAGTGCAGTGTCGAGTTTGAATCAGCGGTTAGAGAAATCTAATAAAAATAATTTTAAAAAAAAATAATGATTAATAGATCTTGCTTCATAGTTTCTATAAATTACCTCCCTTAACTTCTGCTCTTTAGAATTATCTAAATTTAGATATAAATTGGCAACACTGAAAAGAAGTAACCGAAATGCTTCAAAGTCATAGATTCGTATGACGGACGGAAAATTATTTTACATGACAATTATGGCAGGCTGCTCCACACACCATAAAGTCTAGCCCCTTCCAAACATGCACCTTTGGAACGGGCACTGCCCTAGTTATATCAATTATATTTTAGAAAAACCCAAAAGTATAAAAAAGTAAAATCAACTGGATGGACAAACTTTGACTCAGTATCATGATGTGGAGCTTACTCTAGTTTCCCCCAATTACTTCTAGCCAAAAATGTATAATGTAAACAGATATGTGTCTGTTGCTAAATATATTCTGCAGTCTTCATTTAAATGGGCAATGAAGACATTACAATTTTCTCAGATAATTCATGTTGGCAAGAATTTAGAGTAATTTGCCTAAATAAAAAGAAAAAAATGCAGCACTCAACATAAATTTAATCATATACTGCACAATCCTGTGATCCATTGGGTCACCCTTGGAGAGAAAAGTAGTGCAATCTGATGTGACCAGAATGGACATTGAATAGATAAATAATGAAGGAGACTACTCTATAATTAACATTTAATAATTATATCCTTTGACAAATCAGTTCATTATAATAGGGAGGAGTAGGTCTCAAACTTATTAGGTTGCATATCACCCATATTTTCTTTTTACATATTCTTCAAATTTATACATTTTAGGGTACCATAATTCAATATATCCGGCTACAATACACCGTTTTGGCTAGAGGTAACAAACAGAATGTGAATTTTAGTATTATACTAGACAATTCTGTGACCCATTTGGTCACTAATCGGTGTGAGTGCGAACACAGTCCCTACAATATTTCTCAGTTGCAAATTACTTGGACATTTTTTGCATTCTTTAAGTTAACACATTTTAGCTACTTTGAAGCCATAGTTTTGTACGATGGACAGAATGAGGGTCCAGTTCAGCAGTATAGTTACATCATAAATAGAACACCCCCTCTAAAACCCTTAAAATGTTGCAAATCACCTCATATTTTTTACATTCTGTAAGTTAGTACATTATAGGGATACCTCGACTAGATCATCTGGCTACGATGCACTGTTTTGGACTGATAGATTGATGAATTTTATCCATTGCAAATTTTCTTTAAATCAACCTAAATACTTGTGGATAGACAAATATAAAGATCAATACATAGCCATACCTTTGATCAATATTCAATGAATCAAAAAACAATTTTCAATACAAACATCACAGCAGTTATAGACAGCAAGAATCTATATCTAATTAAACAACTCCACTATTTCAAACTGAAGATACTTCTGCAAATTTTTATACCAATTCAGATTCACCATTGGCACTTGATATTGAACTAAGTCATATGGCCTCTATTTCCAAGCTGTAGATTAACTCAATGCCACACATGTCTAGGTTTTCTTAAATAGCATTGGAAAAAAAATAAAATAAAATTTTAAAAAGCATACATAGACATGATGTATCAGAAATTTTCAATAAAAGATCTGTCCATTGGCATATTAAAAATATCTCTAGAATGGGAAAAAAGACAATAGCAAGTCATTTTATATACGATTTGCTTTCAAAGGTTATCACACCTAACTTTTTTTCCTACTAAGTTACACAGCAGCACTTAAGAGAAAAAAAATCTCCGGCACACACACAGAGACAGAGAAAAAACAAACTTCAAATATAATAACACACAGGCTTGCCTACACACAAAAACTTCAAATATAACAACACAGGAAAGCAAATTAGAGTCTATAGAGAATTCAAAAAATTAATTAAAGTGGGTGGGGGGCACCGATCATGCCTGCACACAAAATTTGACCTTTAAAGTCAGTGCCACCCATCCAATGTTCATCCTGGGGTCAAGTTACCCATGTACACACATTTGCAGCATGTATAGCTACACAATAGTACAAATAATGATAAGCCAGTATTTTAAACAACAATTTTATTTTTCCAACATAATTCTGTGGCGAAAATTTCAGCTCTTAACTACAAGTCAGGCTTATTGATTCACCCTGCTGTGTGTGTATACATATACACACACTTTTTTCCCCAACATAATTGAGTGGCAAAATATTTAGATCAAAATTCAGCTCAAAACTACATCTCATGCTACAGATTTATTGATCCACCCTTGTGTGTGTGCATGTATACACACACACACACACAAGAGTGCAAATTTAAAAAATTATAAAGAGTATTAAAGTAGATGAAAATCAATTTATATTTGAGTTATAGGACTGATGAGGACAAGATGTGCTTAAGTCATCTCCAGCTGTGACTAGACTTTAAGATTACCAAGTAGCAATTATAGAAAAAGGAAATGGAGAAAGATATTGATTTGATTGACTTGAACATGTATTTAGCCAATATGATAGGAATAGTTTAGTGAAACCTCTCAATGATGAATGAATAAAGGTTAGCAACTGGGAGGCAGATAGATAGAATGGTCACTCCTCTCAACTTGAAGTACCTCTGCTAACCCACCATCCACAACCTTCTTACAAGAAACCACCTGGAAAATAAGCAACACTACTTAAACTAAGTAATTGATCAGCAAGATTGATTTGTATATAGAAACTAACTTTCATATGATAAAAGAACTTGTGAATGGAGCTCAAACTTGATATATTTAGATTAAATAAGATTTATTAAAAATAAATAAATCAATGTATTAGAGATTCAAATAATGATAAAGCAAAAAGACTCTTCACATTAGAAGTCAGCCCAGAAAACTTTAACACCAAATTAGTTTATTTGAAAATGAATGGATCTAGCGCAACTGATCCATTACATATCAGGCTGGTTTTAAACTATACATGCAGTCCTTTGATAAACTGAATATAACTTACCTAACAGTGTATTGCAAGACGGATACAGTTACATAAGTTCCAACATTCAGAAAGGAGATTGGAAAGATACTTCATGTTAAAAAAAAAAAGAAGAAAAAAAAAAAAAGAAAAGAAGTCTAGGTAGTAACAAAACAAGTAAGCTTACCCAAAGTTAGAAATGCTCTGGAGATCATTAACCTTTGACTAATTTTGTATTACTCACTACATAAAAAAAAAAAGATCTTATAACACAGTAGCATTAGAACTATTCTCACTAATGATTATTTAAAGATCAGAGTATACTTTTTTACCTTTCTTTCCTCACAATCAAGTAACAGTATTTATCCTTGTGACCGAACAGTTCCGCGCACAACAATTCCACACAAAGACAATTCAGCGCATATTAATCGTATTTGGCAAATCTAGGACAGTATGGTTTTCTTTTTAAGTTGAACACATTTTAACTTACTGTTTGGCTGCAACCTTTTACTAATTTAAAACTAGTTAAATTAGTCCTACAGAGTTTATTTTATCAGAGAAAGAACATTTTATTAAATGGATTTTGCTATCGCGTCTCAATGAATTGTTTTAAATCCATAGTTTGTTATTCTTTTTATCATAAAAACTTGAATAAAAGAAATATGCCTAGATCTTGACATTCCAAGCAGTAATAGTTATATATTTATTATGTACATCTCATATGGATTTGTGATGAATAGAATACATTAAAACATTTAAGTTAGGACATTATAGTTATCTGCCAGTGAGTAAAATTAATTTCTTTTAGATTTTCAGACTATGTACATAGGCATAGACTGTATCTGTACCTTTATAAAGGGCAGGGAACTTTTATCATTTACCTAAAATGAGTTATCCTCATAAGAGGGATAAAAACATCTTATAAACGCAATCTATTTTTAATAAAAGATGTATTAGCTTTTGTCAAAATTGTATTTCTAGTATTAAACCAGGTATCAAAATGCGCAGATTTTAAACATGCTGAAACTCCTCCCTTAACTAAGCAGCCACTCCTTCATCTACCAGTTTCAGCACATGGTATATAATTTATAGTAAATAAGTCCTTGCCTCGCCCCCAATAAATTGTACACAAATACTAATGCAGCACAGGAATGTATTTATATATTTCTCTAGCATTTACAATTTGTAAATTACTATTGGACAAATTGAGATAATCTGATATTTTTTGCAGGCCAGTTTAACCCATAAAGAATTTCTTTTAAATATAAAAATATAACTGGATTAAGAATGAATGGAGGCGGAGCTCAAATGCATTATTCAAAAGTATTCAAATTTATATATAATTATTTTCTGTATAAAGTGAGTGAGTGAGAGAAAAAAAAAAAAATGTTATGCAATGCATAATTTTCTTTTGAATTGAGAAGAAAAATAAAAAAGAAAAGAAAATTCATATATGTATAACTTTTCTTACAAACGTGACTTAACAGGGTAAATAAAATACCCACTTATTAAAGATAAAGAAGAGAGAGAGAGAGCAAGCAAGCAAGAGCAATGCAATATTAAGCTTTCCCAGCAAAAAAGATACCTGCAACTAGTTAAATCCCTGAGGGTGAGAAGAAAAAGAAAAAGGAGGGGTGGATTGACAGAATTACACAAGATCAAGATGAGTGATGGAATTATAAGCAGCATCTTTAAAAGAGCCCCCCCCCCCCAAAAAAAAAGGATCTAAACACATTGTATATAATCTGAGATATAGGACACTGTGGAAAAGAGAAGGTATTATGTAGCATAAGTTGGGAAATAATAGCCAACTCCAAATGGTTTACATAAAGAGACATTACTTTAGGAGCTGTTTTAACTGCACATTTAGTCTAGCTACATAATTATAACAGAATCAATGCAATAATAAAAAAATGTATGAAGATAACCAGCAACACTTTTTGCTAACCCTGCGATTCAACAATTTGTTTTTTCTTTGATTTCTCAGCTTTCAGTCTTCTAAGAGATCTATGGGGTGAATTTTTTTAAGGAGGGGAAATTGAAAAAGCTACTATATTTTGGTAGTTCTATCCTATTTTTCTTATAACTGTTCACATATGAAAGTTTGAAGAACACATCTGAGCATGAAACTGGATGATGTTCATCTCAAATTTTAATCAGGTAGTCAACCAAAATTGTCCATTTCTTACTAGAAAAAAAACTCACTGCTATTTACCAATATCTTATTCTTTGGTTCAATATTAGTAACCTTAATTATCATGAGATGCTGGATGTAGAAAAACTCAATATCCAAATGGTATAATTTGGACAAATCATTCAAAAACAACGTTTTATAAATAAACCAGTGTTTATCATAGGTGCTTACAAATAGTAACTTTATATTAGTCTTTCTGTAGACTCAACAAAACTGGCTAGATTTAGTTGCAGCAATCTTATCTTTATTATTAATCATTTTTTACTAGTATTTTAGGAAAGGTTGGTTGACAATTCATCATCTAAAAAAAATTTTTTTTAAATTAATAAAGATAATATTGATGCTAATATATAAATAGCAAATATGCACTGAGAGAGATTGGGATGGATGGGCTTAAAGGTTAGAGGGTCCTCATAGCTCAGCCGGTAAGAGCAGCTGGTGCATTTAACCAGGCTTCCCCACTTGTAGAAATGGACACAGTTTGATGACGTATGTGTCACGTAGGGTTATGGCATTTCATAGCTGAAATAGCTATTCATAGCCATTTTTATAGCCAAAACGATACAAACTCTTTTCTTAAAATAATTTTGAGTGAAAAAATATTTTTTACAGATCAAAAACCTGAATTAATTGAATAAAACTAAACATTTGCTGAAAAAATATAAAATTATTTTACTTAATTTTCCTGTTTTTTTTTAATCCCTAAGTAAAAGTTCCGTTCTAGATTTTCTTGGATATTATTCTAAAAAAGGTAAACATAAATAGTCTCTCAAGGGATATATCGGTAAAACTCAACGAGAGAAGTGTTATATAAAATAAATAAATCATCAAATGTGTAAAAATCAACGAGAGCAGTATTATATAAAATAAATCAATTAAAAAAATTAATAAAAGGTAGGGTAGGAATCATGAAAAAAAAAAATTAGACCTTTAATAAAAAAAAGTATCAAAAATTCTATTAAAATCGAATATGCTGATTTTTGCCAGATTTTAAAATTTCTCACATGTCGATTTGACCGGAGAAATGTTGGTCCTTTTGTTCATACCTAAGCATAATATAGCTAAAAATGAATTCCACAAATGAATAGATCACTACTTTTACCGAAGACAACCAGACGACTAATATGAACCATATATTAAGAGATACTGGTCTAAATACCTCGACATACAAAAAGATTCTGCAACAATGGAAAAATTAAGTGATGCAAGTGAGGGTGTTGGAGTGGTTAATTTGCATATCCAATGAAATCAGGTTTTTTTAATTATCGGGAATGGAAAATTCTGATAATCTAAATTTGAGTTGAAGAATAGATTCTCATGGCAAGCTTTCAACTCGACCATGACCCCAGGGTCAAGGTTCTGAGACAACAATAGAATCCCCAGTCCACTTACCTGGGAAACATTTGCCGCCATTTCCGTTTTCATGTGTTGTTTCAAGTTACTTCACTCAACTCATGAAATGGGATTTTAGCTCACATTTTGTTATGTCTAGTTACTGACCTCTAGGTCACTTATCATACAGATCATGCAATTTATTTTAACTCCAGTTCTGCGAGAAATTTAATTCTACACTACTGTTCAAAATTCCTCATCATCGATTGCAATTCATAATTTTACGTGCTTGTAAAATCAACACCACTTGTGGTGTCACACAGTACTTTAATATAGCAAGTCTGAGATTTGGTCCAAATGGCCAGATTTTTGCAAACTTACAGAGAATAATTGCTTTTGAATTTCACATGAGTATTTCTAATCATGAAAAAGGTACACAATATCTACAAAAAAGGTATTCAAATGAAGAGTAGGATGAATTCAAAGAAAAAGTGTCATTGATAATCTGGTATATGCCTCCTGGATTTCTTTTTTTACCAGTTAGCACATGGATTATACAGTGCCAACGATATCTAGGGAACAATTTTAAAGGGAAAAAAATGAATGAAATGTGAAATAAAATGGAATTATAACATTGGATTTCATAAGTTTGAATTAAAATGCTAAGGATTAAGATTCACTTTTACATTATGACAAATGATTGCATTGATATCTTTCTACAGTGGTCATTAGTTACCCTTGGTACCAATTCTTTTTTGGTAGAACAAAGTCAACGAAAACTACTTTGGTTCTGCACAAAATTGACAGTCTTTAAATAACAGAACGTTAAATGTAATAAACAGTCAACATAAAAAGGGGAAAAAAGCATTGTGTACTAAACATCCGCCTGAGAAGTTGACAAAGAAGAATAAAAGGTATCACTCATCACTTTGTGCAGAGTCAATACAATAGCCAATATTGCTGGGTACTCCTTGGCGCAAAGGAACTTAGGCCCAGGATTCGTCCTGTGGCCAAGTCTCCCATTGTTTAGTCTCAGGGCAGCATTTCCCCATTGCTATTGGAAATATTATCACCATTCCTTTCTCCTCAAATTCCCTTTCCTGCCCCCTCCCAAAAGTTAAGGGGTTAAAACTGAACACTTTCCCATTGGTTGAGACAAGACCAATGAGAAGCGCTTAAAAAAGGACCGCAGACTTCAAAATCCCTTTCCCTCTCTCTTAGGACTCAGCAGCCGTGCTGACCAGACCTCAAGAAAGGGGTCTCCCCCTTTTGGGGATCTGAACTGCCAACTTTCATTCCGATTTCACTTCTACTCCAAACAACACAGCAAAATGTCAGGACAAGTTAAGGGAAAGAGCAAGACCCGCTCATCCCATGCCGGACTTCGATTCCCCTTCAGCAGAAGGACTACTACGCCAAGATGGACGCCGTCAATGGAACAACTTACCACACCGCTGAGATTCTCGAATTGGTAGGAAATGCTGCCAGAGACAAGAAATCCAGAATCATTCTCCGTCACAACCGAAATGACGAAGAGATAATGAACATTTGTTAACTGGAGTTAACCACGACATGTGAGTTTTTCTCCACGCGAATCCCACACTTTTTCGCAACCAGTCCCAAAGCCAACAGATCCCCGTCTAAACCCAAACGGACCCCATCCCAACCTTCCAAAACCCCAAACAACCCTACCTTCAACATATATCTTTTATCTATCCTTTTCTCTTATCTAATAAAGATTGGATTATCTCGAACCGAAAAGCCTGTTGTATTGTTCTTTCTCTCACACTCGAGTCCAGTGATCCCATTCGCGCTAACAAATCACCCTATGGAGGAGAGCTGGTTCTCTCTTCCAAACCGAAATAATGTTAGTGTAATGTAAACACAACATTCACCTCATCCTTACTTTATTTAATTTTATTTTTCTTATATTGCACTAAAAGGGAAGGATCGGGACATGTCCGGATACCTTCACAACACTAGTTACAAGGACTAAGTCTATTTTTAGAACTGCTTGCATGTACACGTTAATGTGCATGTGCTGGACCCTACATTAAATTGACCTTGTGTCATATTCTGCTGTAGTGGGGAGGCTGGATAAATAGGGAGGCTATTGACCTACAAGAAGCATATGCATGTCAGCAGTGACAAAAGAAAAAAGCTAATGAAGAGAAAAAGTTCATTCCATTAGGACAAAACTATCGGAAAAGTTCATACTATTGAAAATAGATAAAGTGGAATCATTAAGGTGTAATATTCCTGTAATTATGAATCATTGAGGTGTAATATTCTTGAAGTGCGTAGCTATGAAGATTACAAAACTATTTTCGGTGGATCAAGAAAAAAGTCAAAATTAAGAATCTACTTTTTATTGAAAAGTATAAAAGTTGCGAGTGATTTGAATATTGAACACACGACTTCTCGGCAACTCTACAATAATAAACAGAACAGCCCTAAAAGTTCTTTAAAACAAAAGTTCTAACAATTCATAGAGTAAAAAGAAAAAAATGAGGAGGTGGGCTTAAAAATGAATAATAGGAACGAAAGATTTCGCCAATTAAATGGCAAATAACCTTCGTCCATATGGTACCGGTATTTCAGAGTCCTACTAACACAAGTGGAGTTTACAACAGGTGGAGTCAGCGAAAATCCGTTTCGCTGAAGGCTTAGCTGATGATATTTTACAATTTAATTGTGGAAGATCATAGACAAAACAAATTAAAGTAAAATAAAAAGAATCAATGTGTTTGAATAATACGTGTACGCGTACCCATTTAGGAGGAGGAGGAGGGAGAAAGATATATCTATCTATATATCTATACACACACACACACGTGTTGAGAGATTGACACGTTTTCACTAACAACAGATGACGGACGACACACTACTCTTTCAATTGATTTGATAGACATTGACACATTACAAAATGCAACATATTTATCGAGCAGGTTTGAATATTATTTTGACGGTGATATCAATGTTAAATTGACAATGTCATTCAATCACAATAGTACATTTGGGGAGGATACAAGAAGGAGTTTGCATAATTAAAGAGAATTTAAGCTCTAGTTAGTTTAATACATCATCATATTCCAATTTAATGAAGTGAAATTGGGCTAAAGTTCAAGCCAAAGAATCCGATCAAACAAAAGAGGAGCCACTTGAAATATTATCACAGTTGTTAAACTGATGCCGGCGCGAAAAGTCTCGCCATAAGGCCAACTTCAAACTTGTGGTGCGGGTTAATTTTAAACAAAACTAGAGTGACTCTAAACCCACTACTGGCAATTACATTTTTTACTCTCTCAAGATGATAGGCCACAAGAAAATCGCCATAAAATTCATTGGAAACGCGTTTAAAAATACACAAAAAATAAATTTTGTTCGTCCACCTCCACCTGGTATAGAGCAGATTCAAAACATTAAAACTAAAAGGCTATATATATTTCTTTTAAATGAAGGTTGAAATTTTCACTTCAAAGTGTTTTTTTTATTTACTTAGAAGACTGAGTGGGAGGGTTACGACGTGTAAGAGAATTTTAATACTGCTGATTGATTAGTTACTTTTACTGACATAACTTCTGTTGAACAAGCAAAATAACTGATAAGGTAAAAAAAAAAAAAAAAAAGCCAAAGGATTTAAAATTCAGTTAAATGTTATAAAATGACAGAAACTTTACTGTCATTTAGTTAAAAACATAAAAACCTTCATTAAGGTCAAAAATATTAAAAGTCCTAACAGAAGCAAAAGTTGTTCAGATAAAACCGGTTTCTAGTACTAATTAATTGCTGATGATGTGTAAAAGCGAAAACGACAGTTTTTGAGGTTAGTAAATGTAAAGAAATATAAAAACGGCCACGTAGATTTTAACTTTCAATTATTTGCAAAAAAGAAATCTAGCGTTAAACAAACTTGAAGATCTATGAACATTTTTCAAATGAAAAATGTCATTCGGCTAAAAAAAAAAAAAACAGATGGTAACAAAAGAAAAAAAAAACAAAAAAAAAAAGTCATGTTATTTTATATAAAAGAAAAAAAAAAGAAATCAGATAGTACATGACTTTGGAACTGAACATGTCAAGTAAGAAGGAAAACAATAAAAATAAATTAAGTTTAAATGATTTAAGAAGAACTGGTTTTATTTTAAACTTCCTTTAAAAAGAGAAACTTGTAACGTACACAAGAGCCTCCTCCCCCTTTCTAACAAACCAGTATTAAGACACGACTTAGGTTTTTCTTGACAATTTCACACAGCCTAAAGGAGTGACATTTTACGTGGCCCATACATCATACACATAAGTAAACGAAATGTTTGCATCTTATCCCCTGCTAATGATAAACAGTAATCAAATACAATGCACACGTGCATATATAAATAAATATACATAAATAAACAGCATGATCGAAGAATCAATTTGCAAGGTGGGATCTTGCCTCTTTTATTTTTTACGTGAAGCTGGTTTGAAAAGTAAGAAGAAATAAGAGCGGGTATCGAGATTTGGGGAGACAAAACAGAGATTTGGGTGATTAAGAAATATTTGACACTGTACAATTTACATATTACTAATTTGATCTTTGACTTTCATTAAGATGCCATCATCACAACGATAAATTAGGAGTAGAAATTTAAGAGGAAAGAGTTTGTCGAAGCTAGCACCCCCACCCCAGTGCCTTCAATAGCACTCTTACATAAAATGATTATTTTGTTTGTGTATATCAAATTGTCAGTAATAAGAATTACAGTAAATCAGACCATACACAGCTTTAATTAAAAGATTTAGTTTATTAAAAAAAAGTCATCACAAAGAACAACCAAGAATGAGAGGCCAATTATCCAGACCCCGAAATCAGGTACCAGATGGAATCAATTTCCACAAGTTATGGTTAACTAGTCACCAAAAATAGTCAATTTCACTCACAGAGGACATCTGACGGAAAAGTTAACATTGCACAACAATAAAGTCAGAATAATTAATTGTATATAAAAACAATGCTTGTCATTAAAAAATAAATCAGTATTATTTCTTTCTCCAAAAAAACAAAAGCGTCAAAAAGAGATTAAGGAGTTTGAAAAAGATACTTGATTTCAGTAAAAAAAAAAAAAAAAAAAAAAAAAAATATAAGTGACTAGTTAATAAATAAATAAATAAAATGTGTAGGCTGTTAAAAGAAAAGTGTATACGTGTCTTTAAAAAGAAAATGAAAAGCTAACAGTGGAACAGTTGACAAATGTCAAACTGGGACTAAACTACATTCCTTACAATATTTCAGGGAACGATGTACATTTTATTTATAATTGAAAGTTTTCCTTCAAACTTAGTCTACAGATCAACACGTCTAAACTTAACTCTCTTCAAAAAGGGGGCTATCTCGAAGTTTGACGTCCCAAATTATCACGGTATGGCACACAGTCAGTTACAACAAAATACTAACTAGTAGCAAGCAGATATCAAATCTAATAAAAACTTTAGAGACATTTTTTCGACTGTAAGTTATTTTTTTTTTTTTACTGCTATTTGTATTTTTATTCATACAATTTCGAAAAAGAGAACATACCAGCTTTGAAAAAAAAAAATAATAATACTGCGCTCTCGACTATATGGTAAAACTAAAATAAATTTTTAAAAATACACCTATAAATAAGCTGATGAACTATTTACTTTTATTTGGGATTTATTTACTCTTTGTTTTTGTTAGATTTAATATCGACTTGCTTGGTATTTTGTTTTGACCAGTGACCACCAAGTGCTCTCACAACATTAACAACAACAGTGATAATTTGGGACGCCAAACTACGAGATCTTAACAACAACAAAAAAGCGAGAAAAAAAGAAGTTGACGTGCTTTGTAGTTAAACAATTAAAAGGTGTATTTGAAATTGCTATAGGACACAGAGCACAAAACCATTTATTTGTATAATGAACAACACCATCAGCACTTTTAGCTTCCTGAAGCTCTGGTGTTGAGAAAAGTGTAGACGTGTCTCGAGGCGTACAACAGAAAATTACTGTAACAGTTTTAAATGTTGGTATCTCTATTTTTACATTTTTACCTTTTACATACATTAGCCATATGAGAGAAGAGACAATGATTAAAACACTAAAGGATTCAATTGAAAGTTAGAAGTCATGTATTTGTGTGGGTTAGGGTATTAAACTTGAAAGACTTAGAAATACTGCGGTTTTAGTGTTGGACCGTTAGTTCAAACATTAGCAACTGAACGTGGTTTTACTGTTGGTTTGTTAAATACACATTAGTCATCAAACTGAAAAGTTGCTTAAATCAAGTAATACACTTCTCAGAGTTTAATAAGATTAAATTATAAATTAGAATATTGTCAAAAACGTAAAATTACTCAGATACAACGAAGAGAAAGAAGCATCTTGTGACGTTTGTTTTTTTTATTCTACTTAAACTGATTAGTTAGAAATACACATTCCACAGTTACTAATGGATCTACGAAGTAACAAGCCTAAAGTCGATTTAGGTAGTTTACTGGTAAAAAAAAAAGTTTTAAAATACAACAACCGGCTTTTTTTCAAGTTTACCTGAAACATGAGTCCCACTATAAACACCATGGCAACACAGGACACTATGTCAGCATGGTTCTGTATGAGATATTCATGGCTTAACACTGGTGGGTTCTTGGTTCGCTGTCTTCGTAGACCCATTTCTTTTTCTTCTAATGGACAGATGAAGAGTTGTGAGAATTTAATTCCTAGTCCTTGTCTTTAAAAGTCCGGTCCTTTCTTGTCAACGTGGTAGAAAAACAAAGGAGGGAGCTTTCCTTGGTTTAGTCGATTGACAGTAGTTGGCTTTTTGGTCTCAGTTCTTGATCTTTTTGGGGGGTCTCTTGGCGAGTGTCTCTCTTTTTTTGTGGACTTAATGTCCAGGAGAAAACACCTTTATTTACTAAACTACGACAGTAGAGAAAGGTGCCGTTTTTCGGTTGATTGTAGTAGGACTAAAGTTGAGCAGCGACGGTGAGAGGTTGTGAGATACCCAACACGAACACCGCCTCACTGATTGATTTGAAGGCCTGTATAGAGAGCCTCCTGATATGGTGACGATTGCAATGAGGAATAGCACTCAAAATATGGGTTATATAGTGAGAGAGTTGAGAGAGAAGGGGAGATTGATGGGAATAGTGGGAGTAGAGATTTGTGTTGGCGCATGGGAAAATGTGGTTCTGTGTATGTGTATATATTAAACAGCATGTGTGTCTATAGAATTGTGTATATATCTGTGCCATATTTTATTTGTGACTGTCACAATGAGTATATGAATATCCTAAATATGCCTATATTAGATATATGTTACGCTTGCTTGTCAACATTTTTGTGTGCGGGCATACATTTATATTTTTCTGTATATTTATGTGTATGCGTGCGCGCATATGTATCTGTTATTTTCTATCTGATTGTGCATGGACATGCATGCGTGTGCTTGAAAGAGTTGTATAAACAACTTCAACTATGCCGATTTGACAAAATACACGAGTTACAGTTTATTACCGATCTGACTGAGAATGTTACAACTGTATTTTTTAAAAATGTTATTTAAAAAAATGTATACATATTTTTGAAAAGGTATCTTTATTAGAAACTTTGTAGATTAGATTAAATATTAAAAAATAAATAAATAAAACCCCGAGAGAGTGAAAGAGAGTAAGGAGGTGGAAAGAAAAGAAGTACTCGAATACAGAGAGGGAGAGCAATGAGAATAAAGAGGAAGGAAAATAATATAGGGAGTGTTTTCTTTCTTTGTGATGGGAAATACCGGAAGTTAATGGATGGGCGCATGCGCACCTTCTAGATTGGAAGCGGAAGCGGTGACGTTGCAATAAGTCGACACCTGATTGGTCAGTTAAGTAACTCGTCGCGGGAGACGTGAATTTTGTTCTGCTACAAAAATTAGAAAAAGCCATGTGCATTTAAGTTAGTGACGTGGCTCATTTCTGTGAAGACCATCTGTTTTTCGCGTTCCATTTTTAAGAAACTATTTGAAATCAATTATTTCTGGTCAATTCATTTGCATCTGTCTCTCTGAATTATAACTGGATTTTGTAACTATTCTAGTTGGCATTCTAAGTTTAAACCTGACAAACTGGCTTCTTAGCTATGCATAAATCCTTCCCATTCTCATGACAATAGAGTCAGTCCATTTATAGATTTATAAAATCTAGGATACCCAAGTAGTATCTTCCATTAATTCTCTAGATGAAAACTTATTGAGACAGACTATTTCTGGTCAATTCATTTGCATCTGTCTCTCTGAATTATAACTGGATTTTGTAACTATTTCTTTGTTTTTGTTTTAGAGTTACAATCTTAAGATTTGCATTGAAAATTGAAATAAGAACAATAGTGGGGCAATTTAGCCGAATAATTGTGCATTTTGTGATAAAATTTGGTACACTTATAGACAAAGGCATTCCAAAGAAATGTGGATATTGAACCATCAGGAATTTTCAATATGTGACCCATGGCAGCCAGCGAGAACTGTTTCAGATAAATCTTCCTATCAGTGATGGATATGGTATGATATTGAGGACATAATTATTTGAATTTTTTACCATACACAGTTCTTGGAAATTCCCTTTTCGATAATACACACAAGTCATCAAAAATTCAAAATGGCAGCCAAGGCTGGTATGAAAATTGCAATAAAGTTGTGTAGACTAATCTGATATGGATGATCTCATGTCAAATCATAAATCTTTTATGATGAAGAATTCGAATTTGGGACATTAGAATTGCCCAGAAGCTTCCTGATATCTCACAATTCTAGTCTCAAAATAAGTGATAACAATAACTTCCCAAAGCTAGGGTCTATCGCAGGAAAGTTTATTCAGCATCCCCTCCCCCCCACAGTAACAGAGGTCTGTGCAGTCCAAGGCAGCTTTCTTGCTCTGCCTAACACAACCGTTCTTACATTTGCAGGAGCCAGGTTCATATCTGGACTGGCCTGTCTCTGGTAGGCATGTCCAGAAGGGGTGATAGTACCCCTCAGGTGTCTTTGACCAGCCCCATCTACACAGTGTAGGTAGTTCTGATGTGGATACTAGCATTTGACCCCACACATGACCTTGGTATACTGTTCTCTTAACATGCTCCTCTAGGGAAGGCTTTGTTGGAAGGATTACACTGCATTGTGCCTCTTCACAAAAAGCTTCCTCCTTGTCCATTTCTGTGAATGTGCTGGTTCAGTGACAGAGCAGGATAATAAATCTCTCTCAATCGTGGCTATTACCTCCTGTGGTATGTCATCCTGGACAGAAGATTATTTCAACATGGCATGTGTAAGCTCCGGATAGACAGTCCATATGGCCTACACAGTATTTTTCCCATGAGCAACAAAGCTTGAGACTGTCACAGCCCATGTATACATGGAACAGTGGAAGTGCACATGCCTTCGCAGGGCCTAGCAGCTATTTCATGGGCTGCTAGGTATTGAAAACTCATTTCAGTTCCAAAAACCAACCAAAGCTCATCTTCTGGCTGTAGACTCTGGGCCATTGCCACAGCTAGCACTACAACATCAGTATCAACAGTTTGAATCATGATTTTCTGATTTCATATATAATAACAATGGAAGTGGTGGCTTGCTGGAGACTTCCACATCATCTGTGACAACAAGCTGTTTACCCATTGCACACTTAAGACAGTGAGCTCAAACATACCTTCTTTTTTGGTTCTGAAATAAGGTTATTAATACTGTTGGTGTTCAAACTTATAGGTCACATGTCATTTCCTGTAATGTGCTGCCACCTACAGTATGTTTCCCTTATAAAAATAAACAAGCATCGGTGACAGTTGGTTCTGCACATAGTTCCGCAAAGTGAAGAAGTCTTTTTGTTACCTCTATATGTTTTATATATATATTGAAGCCATCATCATGAAATTCTTAAATACTCTCTCTTATTTTATCTTTATCTGCTCTCTTAGCACTGAGTCACAAAAAATGTATACACAAATTGATGATTACCATATATGCTGATATATAAGATGGACGTTTAATTTTTTTTTTTTAAATACAAATATTACACTGCTTCCAATGCACTGCTATTATGACTAGGGGACCACCTACCAAAGCTCAATATGGAAAGTTATGGGGCTGGGATGAGTTGCAGTGAGTGGCATTCCTCAAAACACCCTTGTAGTAAACCATTCATCTTATAGTCCAGCATATACAGTATCCTCAAAGCCATTTTAATTCAAATAGCATCAGATAACCTTGCTTGTCTAATATATAAAGACATAACTTTCCATAAAAGTAAAATAATTAAAATTCCATATTATTTTTTTCATTTCATTTTATTTTGAAATAACAGTTACAAACAAGTCTCCTCGCTTTTTGTTCTATAGTAACCATGTTCCCTCTCCAAAGATTGGGTGAAGAACAAAAATTTCATCTTCATTCAATGTGGGCACTTTCATAGAGCAAACAAAATTTGGTGACACAATCATAAAAGGAATTTTTCAACCAATCAAAATGCACTGCTAAAGATCCAGTTTCAGAACCCTTTCTCTGAAGCTTGTCCAAGCCTTTATAAACAACGCAAAATGGTAAAGTCAGTGGCTCATCATGTGTGACAACAGGAAGATTACTCACCAACAGTGCAGCTATTCATCATTCAACAACAGTTTTGATAGATCCTTCAGATAGGACTTGACAAGTCCAAGCATGAGCTATTTATAAATCCATATGTACATCCAGGCGTGGAACACTTACAAAAGTCCTGAGGCATACAATAAGCAATATTAAAATACACAAAGCACTTTATTCTCAACAATAATCACTAAAAAAACTGAAGTCTGTACATATGACCAATTCAACTATGTATACAAGTCAAATAAATCCCTTTGTTATCATAAATTCTACTATCTATTCAGTCTTATCAATTCCTGTTGTTGTCACATTATAGCATTACACCTTTTAAATGTCATAATTCATAACTTGTATACTCTTGTCGTTGCCTTTGTCTAATGAAGGAAATGAAATTACAGCATTTAATTCAGGGTTGATAAGGGTCATCAGTTTTTTGTGTGATGAGATGGGAAATTGAAAAAAAAATCCCCATTGCAAGGCAGCAGATGTGTTAGAGTACATCCAAATTAACCCAAGGATGGCAATGCAGTATTTTCATCACATGGATTATGGTAGAGCAGCCAGAAGACCCTTGGAATTTTAATAGACTATCATCTTTTCACACAAGTCTTTGTTTGCTTAATTTTTCAAACAGTTGATGAATATGGGTTTGGAGGTTGCCTAGCCAAGAATTTTGTTTAAACTACTAACAGCCGACTATCAAATATGGCTGATTTTTAGTTATGATGTGGGGAGCAATTTAGAGCACTGATAGTTCGAAGCTTCTGGAATGCATGAAGAATATCAGTTCAGAAAAATACATATCCATTCTGCAGGAAGGACTTCTTCCAATATGATTATTTGGATAAAAACAGCACTTTCTCATGGAAGATGAAGCTCCAGGTATTTAGAGATGGCCAAGTCAATCTTCTCATGTGAATTCTATTGAAGGTGTCTCGGCCATTTTGGATTGTGATATCCCACAAGAGACGATAGCAGATCTGATAAATTCAATGCTTGGAAGTCTAATTTATATAATTAAGAAGATCCTGGAAGACCCCCTGGATATGCGCCTGTATATGGGTGTGTATATGTATAGATGTATGTGTTTGCATGCGTGTGTGTTTATGCGTGTCAGTATGGATATATGTGTGTTATGTTTGTGCTTGTGTATATATGCATGTTCTTCATGTATGTTCATGTGTATGAATATATATGGGTCATTTCATATCAAATCACCTAATATGGGTACCATCTGGGATTTTGATGAAATTTCAGTAGGTGATACCTTTTCTAGAGAAAATTAAACCCTAAAGATTTCAGCTTGATTGAACCACCGGATCAGACGTTAAGACAAATTGAAATTTGCTTAAATTTACATGTTGCAAGCCGCAAGCATGATTTGCCAAATTTGGCACTTCATAACTATGCTATTTAGAAAGATATCTAGCTGGAATTTGGTACCCCTGTAGTTCTTCACCCAACTAAGCCATTTCTCGCTTCATTTTACCTATATTCTATGTGATTTAGGAGTTACGGGTCCTTCAAAATGGGGGGAAATGGATTTTTAGGGGGAGTTGCTAAATGTTTGGTCAGCCGTAGAAACTGAACTAAGGGTGTTAAAATAAAAATTCCACTGGATTATATTCAGTTGATGCATTTCCTTGTGTAGAAGATTGAAACAGAGTTTAAAAGCATTAAATACTTTTCTGATCAAAACAGGACCATTACAGTAAAAACCCAAAGTTTTATATGTTTTCTGAACGCATGAAAAGTAATGTAGTCAATTGAAAAAAGGTTCAAATTTTGCTGAATTATAGGTCTATCTATTCTCATTCATACTTAAAAATTTGAAAGTTCCTACTCATATCTAACTTGGCTAAATTGTCACACATTTCAGAGAATCTTTTTCAGAAGAATTCCAACTAAGTAGATCAAAGTTGCAGGCAGGCATTATAACTCCATTGCGCAGACTTAGGACTATTCATGTTCAGGTCCTGCTGACTTCTGAAAAGACATGGAAAACCCTTCCCAATCTCTGTTCGCAGAGCCAAGTCATTCATTCATTCATTTGAGTGTATAGGTCTTTGTATGTGTTTATATCGACACATTTGTTCATTCATTTGTATATGTAGGTTTGTGTGTATTGATATACAGGGTGACTAGCCTTACCTATCACAAGGAATTGAAAAGTATAAAAGTCATCTCTACTCTTACAAACGCACCAGCCAAATTTGATCTCCTAAGACTAAAATGATTTCATTAACATAGCCAGCTGAAAGGTAATGTCAACATATCATTATAATTGACATTATTAATAATATTATCATTTTTACTAGTATTATTTTGATACAGAAGTTGTTATTAATGCTACTAATATTTGACTTTAAACTGTTTTCTTTGTAAATCTGTTTACTGTCTAGATACCAATTTTTTGGGGGAAAGACTAAACAATTAATCTGGGAGGTAGGGGGAGTTTGAAATGCTTCATTACTTGATAAGCTAGTCCGTCTTGCTAAATAATTTTCAAAACAGTCTCGAGGAGAAATAGGCTAGCAGAATGGGGGTGGGGTTATCATTGGCTGGACTTATTCTAAGTTAAAACTTAATGGTAGATGCAGATATTTTCTTCTCTTAGTGGTGTGATTTGGACCTGGGCTCGAATATGCTCAGGCTGCTATACTGTTGGGTCACTCCTCTGGGGTGGGGTAGCAGAACCCCATAGTCAGTGCACATCTGCTTCCGTTGGAGTGTCCAGGATCTGTGCTTATAGTTGCAGACAACCATACTGACATGAGGATCTGTGCTTAAAGTTGCAGACAGCTATACTAAAATGAGGATCCGTGAATAAAATTACAGCTGTACTGTCCGGATTCTCCTTCAAAGGGTCAGTAGAACTCTATAGCCAGCTCTGGCATCTACCAACTATGGAATGTTCACGGCCTGTGGTTTAACCACGAGTCAACTTTACTGTCAGAACATCACCGCAAATGGGCGGCAGACACCCGTAGTTGGCTCAAGCATCTGTCAGGAGAAGGACACTCCTGTCAAATCTATGACCCATGAGCTCTGCTCCTATTCGCGCCACTCCAGTGGTCCATAGGATGCATACCCTTGGTTTAACTTCACTGCTCAGGATGGAGGCTTACTCCACACACAGGCCCAGCTGTCTATGGTTCTACTGCTGTGGAAAACACTTCACAAAAATCTTTGTTCACACCAAGTCATTCATTCATATTCATATGTATATATACATATGTGTTTCTGTGTCTATATATATTTTTTATTTTTGTGTACGTGTATGTTTGTGGGTGGGTGTATTTATGTAGGTATATATTTATACGTTTGTATGTTTATATATGTATGCATGTATCTATGGGCACCCACT
>VCCN01005562.1:6030959-6043764 GCA_006491835.1 Architeuthis dux
TGTAAACAGGTAATTCTTTACTATAGTGCTCTACCTCTAAATATATATATATATATATACTCCTGGACAAAAAAAATGAGCCAAGCACTTTCCATCATATAAAGCATCTTAACACCATAGAGAACATATGGGTGCCTATTAAAGCCAAACTGGTTGAGAGAAAATTTTAGAACACTGTCCAGCTGTGGGAAGCAGTCAGAGATGAATGGGACAACTTTGTCGCAGCACACTGTAAACAACTATCGGACAGCTTAACCAAATGGCTCAGTTTTCTGAAGGGAAAGCTATCCCATACTAAGGCATACTCTGTGCACAAACACTGCATGCACTGTTGTATAACATTGTTGATTATTTCATCTATAATTGTTAGAATGAAAGAGTAATTGCAAAAAATTTGATAAAAAAACTTGGCTCATTTTTTTGCCTGGGAGTGTGTATATATGAGATGCTATCCAAAAGTTTGAGGTATTTGTACATCAGAGATATGCAGATCAGATATCTATACTAATATTTGAGCACTTTCTTTGTTTCTTTGTTTGTCCGTGCCTCTTCTCCGCAAAAACTACATGCCCTATCAACCTAATATTCTGCATGTGGACTGAGAAGAGGTCAACTTTCCACATAGGCTATGTGAAGTTTGCCCTCAGAGATAATTCGAGGTCACCAGAGGTCATTTCTGGTCATTTCTAGCCAATTTTCAGAGTTGTTGGCCACCATTTTGTACCAAGGATGGTGAAATTTACCATACGGGTACATCTTTTCATGGTAAAGGGAACGGTGTAGGAAAGGTTGACCTTCTGGTAATTTCTACTTAATTTTCCCAGTTATTAGTAATACTTTGGCTCATCTGGAACTACAATTTGGCATAGGAGTAAGTCTTACCATGGCAAAGGTCATAGGCAATGCAAATTTGACCTCAGTAGTCATTCAAGGTCACCTGAGGTCATTTCTAGACATTTCTAGACAATTTTCTGAGTTGTTGGCAACAATTTTGCACCTATGAAACTGAAATTTGGCATAGTGGTTAATTTGTTCACATCCTAAGTATTTGGCAATGTGATTTTGCCATCAGAGGTCATTCTGGTCATTTCTAGCTATTTTCTAAGTTGTTGGCCATAATTTTGCACTTAAAATGAAAAGATTTGGCATAGGGTTCATCTTTATACAGCAAAAGTTAAAGGCAATGAGAGGTTTGTCCTGGAAGTCATTCGAGGTCATCTGAGGTCTTTTCTGGTCATTTCTAGCCAACTAAAGCAATTTATAGCATAATATTGAGCTTGTTATGAAGTACTAACTTTTTTGGGACCTCACTAATGGTTGTGCTGATACGGGCAAATTCAATTGGGTAGGTGGTAAATTTCGATCATGAAAGAAAATTTATAACAATGAAAGAAAATTTATAACAATAAATGTAAATTTATAAGAATGAATGTAAATTTAAAACAATGAATGTAAATTTATAACAATGAAAGAAAATTTATAACAATAAATGTAAATTTACATTTATATTATAATCTTTTGCTTAATGTTATCAGCCGGTTATTGTTATTTAGAAGGCCCTCGTATGGGTGTATGGAAACTCTTTGACTAAGGGGGGCAGGGGGCTTGATTTGCCTGAAATTTTACAGTTATGCCCGAATTGTCCCCCCTCCCCTGGCTCACATGCCTATGCCTGTCCCAAAGTGAATACAATAAGCAGATTCCTCTGTATTTTGTTTCAATTGTCAATAATTTAATACTTTCACAGACTGAATGTATTTGAAAGTTCTATAAGTTTTACACAAGGACCTCATCAGTTTCTGAAGAATAGAGGGTCCTAAGTATTAAAAAATAGACAATGAGGAGCTTATAGCAAATCAAAATCTCCTTTATATTCAGATAGGCAATTTTAGGTGAATTTCTACTTGTTGAAATGGTTGGAAAAAATACATCCATAATAATATTTAATTCCTATTTAAGATAATGCTCAAACAGCACGTTTTTAAAAATTGTTTATTTGTTGTATTTATTATGTAAAAAAATCATGGCAAGTTTATAGTTTTGACTTAATAATGAACATTATGGGCGGTATAACATGCAGTCCCTATGCAAAATAATGAGCATAATGCACCAAACAAAACTTAATCAAAGACCGCAAACAAAATTAATAAAATCCCTATGTATAAACAGGGCCGTACAAGGAAAAATGTCTGCCAAATGCAGCTGGGGGTTGTGAGGGGTACAGTAAGCAAAGGGGCGAAGCCCTGGAAAATTTTCGAATTTCTTAGCATCTCGGGACCACAATTCCTTGCATTATAGCAGTCTAAGATGATAAAGTATATGCTTTGGTAATAAAATCTGGCCCTGAAAATCTCACAGTCAATGTGATTTGAGGCACCTCATAGTTAGGAGGGTAGGATTTGTAAACAATCATCAAGATGCTCATCGATAAGACTAGATCTGTATTATGATTTTATGATATTCATTGTCAAAAACAATGATTCGCAAAGCGATTTTATCTTGTATGCTGCACCTTTTATGAAAGGAAATGTATCTCTTACAACCAACCAAACTCCAAAAGTTCTCATCTGTTACAAATGATTTTAGCACAATGTCATTCTGCAGTTCCAAAATCTCTAGTTACAGATGTTCTGTTTTTATTTGATTATTTAACAATTGATAAATGAGCGTCCTAGATCTACCAGGGTGGACGTGGGTTTGATCCCTGCACAGTGCTCGTTTCTTTATTCATTTATACAATCTAGGGTGCTTGTTTATCAATTGCTAACACCGATGCTGGGCTGATATGGGTTCACAATATGATAATTATAAAGACATTTTATTAATGTATTTATAATTATCATAATCTGTCGGATATAAAATTATCCATTCTTTGTATTTCATACTGTCAGCATAGGGAACCACTTCATATTACGTGCCTAAAAATATGATTGTGAGAATAAGGAGGTGAGCGAATGTGTATGGTTCAGCCTTCTGCCTTTCCATGGTAGTGCTGTTAGCTAAGTGAGAAGAGCAGGGCCGTGTATAGGCTGATATGGATTCCCAATTAAAAATATTTTTGCACTGGTTTTCTCAAGCCTTGCTACTTTTCAGATTTCCCCTCGATTTTGACGCCTAAAAGGGCAAAAAAGTTCCCCCTCGATTTTGACCACTAAAACGGAAAGAAAAAGTTTTGACCCCTAAAAAGAAAAGAAGTTCCCCCTCGATTTTGACCCCTAAAAGTGAAAGCAGATATTCCCCCTTGATTTTGACGCCCAAAAAGGAAAATAATTCCCCCCTCAATTTTGACCTCTAAAAGTTCAGTCATCTTTAGCGACTAGGTTTCTACAGGGTGGGATTGCAAACCTCACACTCCAATTTTTTTGCTATTTTTTTTCCAGCTGGGGTGAGGAGGGGATTCCACTTTCTCCTAGACTAGAGAGCCCAGTCTGCCCTGTTATTTTACCCATAGCTGGAGAATGAAGAGATGGATTCATGCCTTTCCAAAGGGCATTTAGTGCAAAGTGAATGCAAACAGCCTCGACCGGAATTTGAACTTGGCTCACAAATTCCTTTGTTTGTGCCGGTAACTGATACACCACGGCAACCTCCTACATTAAATAGGAATGGAAATTTTTTGGCCCATTTGATTATTTTGCCATTAAGAGAACAAATGTAACAGATACTATTGTTCGGACTGAGAAATACCGAACTCAGTTAACAAATGTAACATTTCAAATTAATATTATGTAGGTAAACTTGTTTGGGAGCTGAAAGGATTTTTGTGAAGGGACTGTTTGTGGTACCGGAATCTACCGTAAGATCTCCCAGGGCAGTAAAACGGGAAAAAAAGCCAAATTTTATTTTTACAGTTGGCATACAAAATCTTTTTGACGTTTTAATCCAACCTTTTTTACAAAAGTGATTTTTGCTCAATTGCAGTCTCAAAGTGATAATGTTCACTTCAGATGCTATAGATGTAAGAAAAGATACATGCAAAAAGTAAACAATATTTGATGGTAATTTATCTTGTCTTGGGATAAGTCCATCTGATACTCTGTTTTACTGGTAAGTTTTACTTAAAGTCAGTTTGTCATTTTGAAGTTAGTTACCTTCTGTTCCAAATTCACTGCTTTCATTCATCATCATTGTGATGACTTGGGCTTCGAAGGAAATCACAAAGTCAAACAATATATATAAAAGACAACCTACCTTTTTTTTTCTATGTAGAAACACAAGGTGATCAGTCCGTTCTTTCAGTTCATCTGTTTCTTCTTAAGTATTAGCATTAGTTAGTGGCTTTAGTACTGATTAGTAGTTGAGACAATAGGGAGGAAAAAATAGAATAGAGTGTGGTTAGCATTTAGAAGATTTAGCTGATCTTTAGATATGGCCTGATTTAGGAGATGCCAAATAGGTGTGACCAGTCTTGTCCATGAGTTAAGTCTGACTGGTGATTTTACCTAAAAGTGCAGCAAATCTGAGACGCTGAGGTTGACGCCAATGTCAACTGTCTAGACAAGCAGGAAGTGCTTCTAAAAATAGCACAAGCCAACTCCTGTCGTCCAGAGGTTATGACAATCATTATCAACATTATCATGTTCATCCTTTGTGGTTGAAGATAACCATTGCTTCAGTCCTGAGTGGAGCAGCAGCTGTGGTGCAGCAGCTGTGGTGCACTGCAGAGTCTGAAGTCTTGACTTGCGCTTGACTTGGATTATAGTAATGGAGAATTGTGTACATTGTCAGCCTCACTCTCTCGTTCCTATCTGCCGGGGTTCAGCGGCAAGACACAGGATGACTGGAGACAGATTGGGATGCAGCGGATGACCAGGGCACTCGGCATGTCACGCTGTGCTCCTAGCACTCCACAACGCATTGCGACCATAAGGGGGCCCCACTCCCTGGTTTGGAATCAGAATCCTAGACTGATTGCCAACCATGGCTAGAGCACCCAGTCTGCCTTGCTATTTACCTGTAGTTGGTGGGAGAAGAAATGGATTCATGCTTTTCCCAAGGGCATTAACACAAAGTGAGTGCAAATTGTCTCAGTTGTAGTTTGAACTCAGCTCACCGATTCCATTCTCCATGCAGCTAACTGTTAGGCCACCCGCACATCCGTTCATTATTGTCAATGTAACTTAATAAATGTAAGTTATACAATTGTATTCTTTTGTCATTTTCTTGTCATTACCTTCACTCTTACTTGTTAAAAATTACTTAAATTTCTGATTTGTATAAGTTTTAAGGCTGAACAGAAAAAGATTTACACAATATACCATAATTTGTCACTTATTATTTGCATTCTTTCATTTAATATTCAGTATGTGTGCCTATCATACAAATGTACATTTTGTACTTGAAAACACAAAGTTGTAGTATATTATCATGCATGGAGATAAAGAAAAAAACTTAAAAATCAAAGGAAAGTTTGTAGTACAATTGAGAGTGTATTAGCATTAGAAAATTATTTTACGTCATTTTTTTATATTTATAGCAACAGCTTATCACATTTTGTACAAAGCTTAATATTGTGTTTTAGCATGTGAAAAAGACTTGTTTTTCCCTTCTAAACTCAAGTTGAACAGTCTAGACCAGTGTTTCCCAAACCTTTTTGAACTACCGCCCCCTTTTAGAACATATATATCATCAGCAGCCCATTGTAAAGTCGGTCAAAAATGATACATTGAAAATTGAATTTTAATTTTCTTTTTAATTTAAGCATTAATTTTACATTTAAACATATAATACATATATTTTATATGTTTAAGCATTTATCTTACACTTAAATATATAATACATATATTTTATAAGTTTGAGCATTAATTTCACATTTAAACATATAATACATATATTTTATATGTTTAAGCATTTATGTTACACTTAAATATATAATACATATATTTTATAAGTTTAAGCATTAATTTTACATTTAAACATATAATACATATATTTTATATTTTTTAAAGCATTTGTTTTACATTTAAACATATAATGCATATATTTTATATGTTTAAGCATTTATTTTACATTTAAACATATAATACACATATTTTATATGTTTAAGCATTTATTTTCAGACATGACTTTATGCGTAGGGGGTATCGATTTGTGTTCTTTGCTCTTAGCCCCCCTTACCACCCTTTGACTTCCAATGCTCTCCCTTACCACCCCCTTGGCTTCCCGAGCCCCTCTTGAGTCTTCAAGCACCTCCAAGAGGGCAGTAGCACCCACTTTGTGAATCACTGGTTTAGCCAAAGAACTAATCATTTAGAAAATAAATGGAGCTTGATGATTGGATCTGGAGGAATAGATGCGTAAAAATATTCATTCATATATTTGCATGAAGTCATCTGTAATATCTTTTGTATGTTATAATGTTTCATTATACAGAGAAATTGTGTGTCGGCATGATTTTTTATTTTTCTCATTTGCATTGCTTATTCTTGACACTTAGTAATTAAAGTAGGCTTCAAGAATATTATTAGGTCTATGAGAAGGTTTTAGAGTAAAAAATAATTAGACAGATCTGTTTAGTCATTTAATAGAAACTGTCATATGACAAACGTCTTTTGGCAGCATGCCATGTTGGGTTATCAATTAAAGAATTGAAAAAAGGAGTGATCAATAAATAAGTTACTTCTCTCGCCATTTGTTTGGAACTGTAAATGCTTAAATTTCAGCACTCTAGTTCCATTGTTACGGCCTGTATGCATGATACATACATAGCCAGCCAGCCAGACCAACTTAAAAATTGAAAAAAACCTATGTTGACAGTTTTGGTGACAGTTTTGTTTGACAGTTTCTAATAGTGTATTGAGGTAATTAAAATTAATTCCACAAGTACTTGTAATGGACACATATGTATTTTTGCACTCACACACTCTGGTCATCAAGTGAAACCACTTGACACACATATATTTCTTAAGAACACCCAAGTTTCAATATTCCGAGAACCAAAGTTATCTGTCCACCAGTGCTTTTAGATAACCAACTTTTCAGAACATGGAATTAATGCACTTGACTCGAAACACAATACCCTTTGTAGACAACAATTCTAGCAAAACCTTTGTATCTTGTCACCTTACATCTTACCTTGGACCTTTGACAAAATCCATTCCAACACACAACATTTCGACCAGCCACTCACCTTCCACTCACCTCTTACTATAAGAAGACAAACTATTTTCAGTCTTCATTCAGTCTGAATTTGTTGCCTGACAAATCCATGACAGTTCCACCTTTTCCAAATTTTGATTACATACGTACGCATTCATACATACATACACATTCTCTCTTCCTTAACATCTTCTCAAAACTAAGGACACTTACTAAGTAGTAAACCAAACTCTTTAAATGCATTCTTTCTTCTTCTTCTCAACAGATGAGAACTATCTTATTGTTATGCCTTCTGTAATAAATATACTGCTTATTATTGTTACAATGTATTTGCATTTATTATTTGCATGCAACATTACCATGTGCACCTTGTATCCTTTCCTTTCACCCATGCATTTCATTCCTTTTACTACTGCAGGAACAGGCAGAGAAAGAAAGATCTCCAGCACATATTGCTAACATTACCCTTTTTTCTCTCTAGTATCATCAACACTCTAGCTTACTTACAGCAGTCTGACCCTTGAGGCTATTACCACTATAAGTACTACTATTAATATCACTGCTACTATTAGCTTACCATTATTTTGTCATCAGTGACCCCTCAATATTGAAATTTGTCACAATGATAGCTGACTTCTAGTATTTTTCATCAAATTATAAAATTCTACATTAAAAACTGTGTCAATGCTGGCTGTTGAAGTACAGTGTCCAATTTCGTTAAAGTTATTTTAGAAAAAATATTTGTCTGTTGTTTATTGTGTAAAAGTCAACACTAGGACACATATAATCCCATGGATTTGTAGTGAATTTAATCAGGAATTCAAATAACTAATTATGTTTTGTATAAATTCCATATTAGCATCAGTACAGCAGAAAATGTTAACCCCCCCCCACCACCACCACCACCACCAAAGAGTAAAAATCCTAATCTGGAGATATTTCTTGTGTTTTATCAATGTCATGATATTTTCCATATTGTTACTGAAGGATATACTCCTAGAATTACAGGATATACTCCTAGAATTATATCAATAAGTGTATAATAGCAGGTTTCTGAACAAGATTCCTGTAATTTCTCAATTATACAGATTTTTATGAATTTTATGAACAAACACTGATAGTCTACAACTTTGGCTACTAAGGCACTGAATAGTTATTTATGTGTGCTTAGTATATAATAGTAATAACAGGTCTGGTGAGTCACTCAATAGAAACCCTCATGTGATCAATGTCGTTTGACAGCATGCCATTGGCAGTGATCAATTAAAAAATTGGAAAATGGGGTGATCAATGAAGTTATTTCTCTATCCTTTTGTTGGGCAGTGATCACTAAAAAAAGTCTAATAAGAATAATAGTTTTTTTGATTTTTGGAAAAATGCTTTTTTTCATGAAAAAGATTATGGGGGTTGGTCTTTTTTATTCTTGTATAATTGTGTCAGCGCTACCAGACATACTATGATGATTCCCTTAATGTCTGGTGTGGTGTGTTTCATTGTATATTGCTACAATCTAACTATAATAATATGGGTCCTCAGGAACAAGGTTTCTATAATAAAAAGGTGATCATTAAAAGCATGATCCCTTAAGGTATGATGTATATGTGTTGAGCATGCCACCCCAACTTAAAAGATTTTTTATGTGGATCAAGTTACAGCAGCTAGAACTGTTTTATAGTCACCCAGTTGGCACTAGCAAAGCAGAATGTTGCTTAACTTCAGAGCACAAGTGAGGAGCTGATGTTTCAGTGCACTCAGACCATAACTTTTTTTACATCTGAAGAAATCTCAGGGTACAATTATTTTACTAAAACTCAATCGTTCCACAAAACTTTTTGGACTGCTTTCTCTTTTTCCCCCCCTCTTTTTTAAGCAATTATTTCAGACTAGAATTGATTTTTGTCATAAAAAGAAAAGAAAAGAAAAAGGTAGAAAAAAAACACCTAGATCTAACAGCTATTTTCTTGAACAGAGTAAAGTAATATGCTCGTCTTATAAATATTATATGTTGAGAGGCTATTATAAATTAAATATCTATTGATGGCACTAGCTGAACATATGAAAATAAATCATGATGATTAAAATAGAATAAATGACAGCCTCAGACCAGAAAGAAAATCAATCAATTATTCCACTATTGATATTTCATATTGATTATTTTTCTATGTAGCAACCAATAATTTGTATAATCAGTTTCTTCATCTCAATTACCAAATTTGGGATCATTGCTGAGAAATAATTTGTTTCAGCAGCAGAGATTTCTGTTTTGGACATCAATTATTCTTGTTGGGTTATTTGAAGGAGTCTTCTACATGAATAATATTATTGCACAATATTTCAGGCAGCAAAGTATTATGAATCGATTCAAGTCGATACTGATTACTGATTACTCATTAAGCTGAAGAAATCAAAGATTTTTTTAATTATCTTTTTTAATATTTTATGGGAAGAGTGGCAAAATATTCCAATCAAAATGTCATGCAAAATAAATATTGTCAAACTCCAGGATAAAGTCAGAGTTGACTTTCCTTTCCTATGTAACAAAAACAAAAATAGGGTAGTAAACCAATATGTAAAATCCCCATTCCACTACCGTGATTTGAATTCACAACCTAGTGAACACTAGCCTGGTGTGTTACCACCAACACTAAACTGACAAGTCTTACATACCTCCAAAATTTATATACTTGAATATACTTGAAATAGGCTTTTTTAACAGCAGTTAATTGCATCATTAAGCCAGCTTCCGTGTAGTTGGGCTGGGTTTAAACTAATAAGAAAAATGGTAGTTAAATTTGTTATGTCCGATATCAGAATAAAGATTATTTTGAAAAATATTGATATTTTCGGATGTGGCCATCTTTTCACTTAGGCTTTATAGTAGAATTACGGAAGGAAGTAGAAGTAGGAGCAGAGTTTGACTCTGGAGCAGCCAGGCTTGTTATTTAATGTATTCATACATAATTTTACAAATTTAAAAAAACTTTTTATGAAATACAAACTTTTAGAAAATTTTATCTGCATGATTTGAAGCTGAGGTTGTGTAATGATGATGTAGTTGGAAAAATATTGATTTATAGGGATAATGTAATAAATACTTATATTGCACAATATTTTCACTTAATACCATAAAGATAATTTCACAGATTTTTAGATGAGCTGGTGTGGCATAATGTTTATTTTTATTACTCAATAATATTGGTCTAATAGTATTGATCATGGTGTGTCAGTTTAAAGTACAGTATCGAAAAGAACTTTTTAGTTCGATAATGTGCAAATTATGTACAGTCTACTTTAGAGGTATAACTTGTATGCAGTTTTTGTTCACTATTGCGTGTATAGAAACAACTTCAGTTTTAATCTCAGTCATTTTTTATTGGATGTGTATGTTTGATAATTTGTTAATATAAAATGTCCATATTAATCCTCATATTTCTATTTTATTGTTTTTCTCTAGTGACTTTTGAAAATTCATGAATTTACTTTCCAATTTCACTCAAGTGAAATAAACATTGAATAATATATAAGTAAGTATCATAGATTTTACAAGTACTAACTACTTGGTGAAAATGTCATTTGTCTTTGATTGATTGAATGAGGGGCATAACTAGAGGAGGAGGAGGAGTCCCCTCCAACATTTAGTGAGATTTTTTATTGTAGAATGTCAGTAGAAATGGAGTAGGTGAACTACTATTTATAAAGCTTTTTTGCCACCCCCTCCATTGGGGGCCTCAGCTACACCTCTGGATTTTATATAATAACAGGACTTACAAGCCTCAAATTTGAGAAGAAATATCAAGCTACTCAGTTGTAACAATAATGTTCTGTCATACAGATATTACTGAAAATCTTGTTTTATGTAATAGAAAAAGAATCTTTATTTCATACAGCAGTGGTGGTAAAATATGAGAAGCAACGGAAAGCATTGAGTAGCAAATCTAACTGCTAATTTTCATAACGTCTGTCAAACTTCTTCAAATTGATTACTGAACCAATGACAGACTCAATGCTGGACAAAAGTTCCACCTGAAGAAAGCTAGAGAATGATTGGAAATCACCTAGAGCTTATTCTTTATTTCCAATCTGCACTGTTTACTCACTGCCATTGATGACCGACCTGAGTAGTTGCAATGAAAAGCAACTAAATTTAAGATGAAAGAAATACTAGTCAAAAATCAATAAAGATGAGAGTATTCCAAAAATTTGTTGAAGATCTCTTTTCCAAATTAATCATCTACTGATGCTCTCATGTTTACAAGCTTCTAGGAACCTGCATCAGTTAATTGATAAACAACTAGTCACATATTTGTAAAAATAAAATATGATATCCTAGGATAATGATTAAAGGACTACAGTTTGTACCTCTCTAATCCAGCGCTCTGTGGTCCGGCAACACCCATGGTCCGGCACGTTTTGAATCTGATGCCATTAGTTTGTGAATCTGCTACTAGAGTTCTCAGATTAAACCACAGTTTAAACCATAATTTAGCAGTTTTTAAACCAACTTATTAAACCGAATGTGTAGAAAACTATCCTTGGTTTGAAACTGAATGAAAGAACATAACAACTTTCAATGTTTGCATTTATTAATTTTTTCTGAATCTTATAAATTATTTCTAATACAAATAATTAAAAAGCATAAGCAAACACAAATAATTTTCCTTTATTATAATATAATTTATATTATATAAATTATTTTCCACACTATTAGAAAAAATCATTAAAAATCGATAAATTGTATTATGTAATAATATGAGAAAAAATGTCTGTTTTCCAGCATTTTCAGTGTTCTGGCAATGGCAAAGGTCCCAAGGTTGCCAGATTAAAGAGGTACAACTGTATTATTATAATGAATGGGATTTACAGTCTTTAATCGCCAGATTTAAGCATTTTGCCTGCTCCATACTAGATGTGAATAGCAGATTTTGTAAATGAGAAATAGAAAGAAAAATTCAAACCTTGCCCAATGACTTCTTTCCCTAATGATTAGTCTAATAAATGAAAACATCACAATATCTCCCTGATTTTAACATCTACTGCCATGATGGCTATTGGTTCAACTTCTAATAGAGCAAACATGCTGGAAAATGTATCATCATTTTCTTCAATGGATCAATCCCCATAGCAACCAGTTAGGGATGGAAAGTCTAAAAACCAGAAAAGCTGCCAAAGAAGTAGTGAGGGTAGCACCAATTTGTTGTGCTAGAAACCTAACTGAGGAAGAGACAGATGGTAGTTTGAACCGTATGATGGAATTTGCTTGCAAAGAGCAACTGTGTGGATGAGACCAAAGAGAAAAAAAAGCAAGAGAAGCAGGAAGAGGAGAAGAAAGAAGAAGAGTATGAGGAGCACAAGACAATTTTCTTTATCTTTATGTTAGGCAGCCATTCTGTGAAAGGATACGCCTGAATGACCACATGATCATGAAGAGCTTGTATTAACAGAAGGCTTTCAGATTGAATTTTCCATCTCCATTTAACTGCAAAAAATGAGCCTTTGGATGTGGCATAGCTTCTCATGTGTGCACTGTGCTCAAGGTTTGCAAATTATTAACATTGTTGGGGATGCTGGCTCAGTGAATGAAGGTGTTTAAAAAGTATGCATTATTAATGTATTGGGTTGGTGAGTTTGTTTTTCAAATCAGTATATGTGTACATATGCATGCATACATAGATGCATATATACATATACACACAGGAATATATATATA
>VCCN01005562.1:6044083-6057527 GCA_006491835.1 Architeuthis dux
CATTATACTCCTGTTCTGTCTCAACTTTAACAGTACAACTCAAAATTCAAGTACAAACTTTATTTTTTCTATGGAAAAAAAATATTCAAAATGTAAGTGTTGGAAACAAATTATCATTTTGGGGATTTCTAAAAACTGCCTTTTATTATAAAAAAAGTTATCTTACTTGCTTTTTTCTCTGCAAAGTCTTTTAGGATTTTGTCTAAGCTAATTTCACATTCAATGGACATAATTGCCAAATTGCTCAAATGTTCTTGCTGCATTGATGATCTCAAGTAGGTTTTGATCAGTTTCAGCCTGGAAAAACCCCTACTCCTGATGCCACAGTCATTGGAATTGTCAAGAAAATCCAAAGAGCAATAAATAAATTTGGATATGCAGGCAAGAAATTCAAGCATTTTCCTGGGATTTTGAAACTCTGGTGGTAGAATTGGCTTTAGTGCCTCCATTTCCTCACAATGCGTGTAACCATCAATATCAGCCAATTTTGTGGTTTTAACTTGTTCTTTTTCCTGTGCCAGCTTGATTTCTGTCAATGCCACTTCCAGATCTGCTGCACATTTTCTTATGGTGTCCTTGGACAGATCCTGAAAATTGCACAAGAATCCAAATAAATGTTGATGCTTTTTCAGTTGTTCAAACTGTGACTTAAGTGTTTGCTGTGCTTTATCTACCATTTGATTAAAATATTGCATCCTGAAGTCTGTTTTGGGATCTGACAAAGGTTCATCTTCAGATTCATAATCAAATAATCTTCTTTTCTTGCATTAGCGCTTACTCTGAGTCTTGAATACAGGCTCAACATCTAGCATTTTCATCTAGCAAGTTCACTGGCATCAATTAAGGCTTCTTGAAAACCTTTTTCCCTGTATGTCTTTAACCAGTTACAAAGCTTTTGGAATGAAGAAAGTCCTGGAGCAACATCCATGGTATCACTCTAAAGTTCCTTAATCACAAAATTCGCTTGAAAGAGTAAGGAGTGCCAGAAAACTAGTTAGACCAGAAACTTATAATCTTTCATTTGACTGACTAATCATTCAGCATCGCTTTTTGCTTGAACAGCATCAGTGCTTTCTGCTAACTCTTCTAGTGCATCACAAACTTCTGCAGCTTGGTACCGTACAGCTTTGACACTTTCTATTCTACATTCCCATTATGTTTCAGAGAGAGATTTTACAGACAGACCTGTCACATGTTTTCTAAAAAAGAGTCCATCTTTTAGTAGATGATGCAAAAAGGCTGTAGATATGCTGCATAGTTCCAAAGAAAGTCATTGCTTTGGCCATGTCTCCCAAAACTAGGTTGTATTTGTTTTTCAACATAATCTCCTTCTTTGTCGACGTACTTAACCCAACAATAGGTTGTAGTTGTGACATGTGCATAGTGTAAAGAAAGCTCTTGAATCTTTCTCTAGAAGTTGTGCCTGTACACCTAAAGTGTGTCCCTTCATATTGGAACCATTATCATACTCTTGTCCATGGATATTTTCAACATCCAGCCCATAAGTTTCATCTAGAAGAGTGTTGCACAAATCTTCACCTGTGCTACTTCCCACCACTAAAAACTTGATGAAATGTTCATATACTCCTGCTGGAGCATTTGATTGTACACCATCAGCTACATATCTAATTACCAATGACATTTGCTCCTAATGACTGATGTCAGGAGTGCAGTCAAGAATTATTGTAAAATACTTTGATTCGCAAAATGATTTCCTGTAGAACATGGATGTTTAAATAAATAATGATCATGTAATTCCTTATTCTGGATTGTTTGCAGATGATCTTGCATTACTGGATCAAACTTTCCTAGCAACTCAATAACACCATGAAAATTTCTAGTGTTTCTATGTGTTCCTCAGATCCACGGAATGGCAAGTTTCTTTCTCACTGGAACTGTAGAGTGGCTACCACCATGCTCTAAAACATGATGCCAGTGTTTTGCTTTTTGTCTGATTAGTTTTTCTTGTACTTCATCAATAGTTTTTTCAGCAGATAATCTTTGCTGCAGTTCACAGCAACCGAGCATAGCTTGCAAATGCTTTTTGTAGTTCTCATGCTCAGCTAGTCTTGTATGAATGTTCAACCATTTATTAAAACCACAAGTTGCAAGTTTACTTGCTGCATTATTATCAAAAAGCTTGCAATAGTAACAGAAGACCGTTTCACTTGATACAGAGTATATTAGCCATGGACGATGCACAATTTCACCATTTAGCAGTTTTCTTTTGCAGTGAAATTTTGAAAAGCATGATCCATTTTCATTCTTGGGAAAATCTTCTACAATAATTGAAGGTGGTCCATTTTTTTTTACTAAATAGTGTAAAGAAAGCTCTTGAATTATTGTAAAATACTTTGATTCGCAAAATGATTTTCTGCAGAACAGCTTCACCTATTAAATTAATTTAAGCATTTATTTTACATAACAAATATTTATTTTTCAACATAATCTCCTTCCCTGTCGATGTACTTAACCTAGTTATGTACAGGCCTCCCCCATTATATGGTCTCAGATACCAAAAGATATTGTTATAACGCAGTTGATTTTCTTGGACCCAACACCTGTTGGGTCTAAGAAAATCAACCGCGTTATAACTAAGCCATAATAACTGTTCGGTGTGTATTGGCAATATTCAAAGGCAGGTGACAGATGAAAGATGGCAAATACATAAAGGCATTCTTTAATGTTTGTTTGTTATTATATAATACCACCAAACTAATTACAAAGTATACCAAATTTCAGTATTTAAAAACAAAGTATTTACATCAATGACTTAATCCTTTGAACCCTTAGCCTCTACGCCTTTAGATACTCTGCATCTGACCTCCTGAGAGGAAAAGGGAGACAAAAAATAATTTAAAAAAAAGTTTTTGTTCATTGACTACTGAAATGTTTTTGTCTAATTCATTTTATTTTTACAGTTGGCTCACCAGTGTAAGTCAAATACATAGGGACGTCGGTTATCCGAACACTAATTTTCCGAATTTCGGAATATCCAAACAAGATTTCAAGGTCCCGTGAATATTAATTTTATGACTTTGTCTTACAAGTGATGGAATTTATTGCTGTTCCCATGTCTGTGAAGAGAGAGCGGTTGGTCCACTTGATCTCAGTCAGTCACTGTAAATGAAGGTATGAAAAAGTTATCACCCAAAATGGTATTTGAATCCATGCCACCATGTTAACTGTGGGCATTGGCCAGAACTCATGTAGAAATTCGAATACCAAAAAGATTTAGGAAGAAAGTATTTAATTAATAAGTATGAAAAAGGTTATCACCCAAAATGGGATTTGAATCAGGGCCAGCAATGAAACCCTTGCACAAATTTTAAGTCGCACCTAGGGCACATGAAACCTTTGCGCCAGGCCTGATTTGAATGTTTGCCATCATGTTAACTGTGGCATTTGCCAGAACTCATGTGATACCAAAATATTTTATGAATGTAATTTACTAATTTTGAAACTATAACCTAAACAGCCATCCTTACCTTGTGACTGAGAATACAAGTTGCTACCCATAAGTTCAGGGAATTTGAAAACACAAAAAAATTACTTGCTCTAATATCTAGTTTCCACTGTCTCTTTCAAAGTAGCCTCTTTGTGAGTCAGCACACTCACTCACAAAGGATACTGTTCACAAAAGGTAGTGGTAAAAGTCCATACTATATTCAGTTTGCACATGTTATTCAAATTCCTTGAACTTTTGGGTAGTACCTCATTTGTTTTTAATAAGACTTAAAAATCCAGTTTATAACCTCATTTATCTGCATGGTTTTGTCCTAGTCTATTTGTAACATATTAAAATAGGGATTGGGGAACGTATTCAAAAAATATGTAACGGCTACAACATCAAAGTCATTTTCAAACATACACACACACTCTGAGGTCTGCTAAGTAAGGTTGGCCCTACTTGTGACCCCAAACTGGTGAACAACTGTGTTTAAATCATCCCCTGTAAATGTGGTATTATCTATACCGGAGAAATGAGCCGCCCCATCAAGATCAGATTTGATGAACACAAAAAAGCCATAATCAGGGGTGAGATAGAAAAATCAGCCATGGCCAACCACATCTGGAAAGAGAAAGGCAACCATCTTCGTCTCTTGGAGGAAGTCCAGATTATTATACAGAGTACGATGTTGGAAGCAGAGAAAAATCAAATCACATCAACTAAATTCATTAGTCAGACAAGTGCGGAGTTCAACCCGATGTGGCTTCCGCTTCTCAACAAGAAAAAGACACAGAAACACCCGGGCTTTGAGTTATAAAGGTTACCCCCTTTAAAAATAAAAACTTCTGTTTACTCCATCACACTCGGATTTTACACCTGAAGAAGGCTGAAGAAGGCCAAAGAATGGATCAGCCGAAACGTCGTATTTACAATACAAACAACAAGAAGGAGTTCAATCGTCCGAAGAACCATTTGAATAAAATACTTTTGTATTGAAAGTTCTGTTATCATTATTACTAAAAGTTATATTTCTTTGGAATCATTGTAAAAGATAAAAAAAAACGGTTAAAATCTAGGTACTAATAATTTAGCTCTATAGTGTGTGACTTTTAACTCATTCTGTGTCATTTGAATACACACAATTATATATCAAATATACAAAGATCTCACAAATCAATATTACTATCCCCTATAATGTCATATTAAACAATGATAAAAGATGAGCTCAATTTTTAGATGCGTCCAAATGGTGAGCCATCCTACTCCTCCTATTCCTTCTCTCTCGCCTCTTCCTGCTACTACTACCACAACTAGTAATGTTAAATATCAATTTTCTCAGCCGTCTCATGTTGGATTGATATGAAACTTGGCCCAGATCTTTGGGCGAACTATCCTCATCTTTCACTGCCTTCTCTTCCTCCTGCTACTACTACCATGGATGGAGGACATATAGTTGAACGTATGGTTCTTGTTTTTATTTAATACTCTAGTACAAATATGCATTTTTTATCAAATTTTAAAATTCCAGCTCATTGTGATTACAAACGACATGCTCCTTGTATCAATGATTAAAACAGGCCCAGATTTCTTTTTCATCAAGTAATCCAAGTTAAAAGTAATATTATTGCATGTTACACACTCAGAGGCAATCACATTTTATTCAAAAGATTATTCAAAATATCCCCATCATTTATGTTTTAAAACATCATAATCTTATACATATTTTAAGGACATTATTGATTTTGCTTCACCTTTCATAACCTTAAGCTGAACAAAAGTTGAACAATTATTTCTTTGATAAGATACGATAAAGGTCCTGAGAAATGCACAGATGCGAGTGTTCAGTTTTTTTATAACTTGTATTTATCATTTCTTTTGACCAGATATTTTTCCAACAGAGGTGTACTGGATTTCTGTGGGAGTAGTAATAGTTTGGATGTAGAACATTGAAAACTAGGCCACAAGGTCTAAGATTCTAATTCTGGCTTCATCCTTTTTTTTATATCTTAGAGCTCAAGAAGAAGAAAGAATATTCCTCAAGGCAGTTTCAAATAAAATAGGGTAAATAACACGATACTGAAATGATACTGACAGCTACCATTGTGGATATCAGGCTGTTCAACATGAAATTTCTGGTTTATTTAAACAAAATAAATTGAAAAAACATTATAGAAATAATTATTTACTCATTATTATACACTGATTTATTTGAACTGTTGTCCTCATTTTTGTTGTTATAGTCACAATGTTTTGGCTGTTGTACGCTTCAGCCTTCTTCAGGTGCCTGTCATATTCGGTAATGTTCTCGGAATTTCAAACCTTTATTCAATCCATGGGGTTAATCTGTTCTCATTCCGCTGTTAACTTGTCCTTACAATGCAGCTTCTTCTCATTCCACTGAACCCAAGTATATACCTGCCTAACCCAGGGACTGAATTCACAACCACCAAGTAAACTATAACACTTCAAGTATGCTTATATCCACTAGGCCATTGTTCTTAAATCTAATGTCTGTTCTTTCCTGATCAAAGGTCTCATATAGGCCGGGGGGGCCAGCAGGGCCTACCGTGCACCCTCCTCCCCCGATCCCACATTTAGGGTACCAAAATGTTCCTTAGGTATGTCCTCTTTCAGAAATCTACCTCATTTGTATAAAACAAAATGGCCGCCAGCACACAACAAAAAAAAAGATTTCATATCTGAGTACTTTAAAGGGTTAAATCATGGTTTTCAGACATGAAGAATTAAAAAAAAAACTTTATTAAACCATAAAATAATTAATTTATAGGTATTTCAGTATTTTACAAAGAAATTTCAAGTATACTTTATAGGCCAAATTGTTGATTTAATTCATGAAGGAGATATATGCATATATATATATTGTTACAAAGAGAATTTTATCAGCTTTCCAACAGTGTATATTCCCAAGTTACAGCCAAAAACATGAAGCTAAGTATTCAGCATTTTGCGAGAAAACTTCAAGTACACAGTCCAAATCTATGGATTGGTTTATTCCTGTAGACTCCTTGTGGAGCATAGGGCTGGAACCTCTCCACTGCAGTTTCATTAGCAAGTAGTTTTTATGGGGTGGAGTTTGCTAGCCCCACACCTAACCGTCCTCTTTACATGGGTTGGGACCAGCTATGGCATCTATCAAGCTGTATGTAACAACTGTCAGTGTTAACTTCTTTTAGATGGACTGCTTTACAGAGCTAGAGGGCTCTAACAGCCTTGCTAGTTATCCATAGCAGGGGGAGAAGTGGATCCATGCCATTCCCAAGGGCGAAGGGAACATAAACAGCCCCAGCCTAAACTTGAACTCTGTCCGCCCATTCCTTTATTTTTGCTGGTAACCATTATGCCACTCTGCAGGCCTTCATGTCTGCCTTTTTGTTTCTCATCCAATTCAAGAGAGAACCATTTATCAAGCTTTTTATTCTTGTCAATTATGCTTAAATGTTTTGAAACCCATAGGTCATAGGTTTGACAGGAATGTCCCTCTCCTGACAGATGCCCGAGCTGGCTATGGCGGTCTGTTGCCACTTTTGTGGGAATGTTCCAGTAAGGCTGAACTGTGGTTAGACCACATGACGTGAACAACCCATGTTGGTAGATGCCTGAGCTAGCTATAGGGTTCTACCAACCCTTTGAAGGAGAATCAGGACTGAATGGCTGCCTGCAACTTTGATCACAGATTTTCATGATAGTGCGGCTGTCTGAAACTGTAGGTGTAGTTCCTCATGACTGTACGGCTGTCTGCATTTTTAAGTACAGACCCTGGTCACGCCAACAAACGCAGATGTGCGCTGAAAATATAGCCAAACAGGAAAAACATATTCTTTGATGATATAATTCTTCTTACACAACACGTGTAAGAAGAATTATATCATTGTAAACCAATGAAAAAAAATCAGACAATTATTTACACTATTTACACATGTAAAAGTAGCTGTAAAAGAAGAAATATTCTGCTGCATAAAAAAGAACAAATGATGTCATCACTTAGTTCAACAGGGCATCTGGATACAATACTTAAGTGCTTCTCCCATTGGATGCCAGTATGAAAAAGTTGTCCGGGGATCCAACCCTAGAACAACCAATATAAAGTTAGGAAATGGGAAAAGCATGGATAAGGCCAGCAATCATGAGAGATTGTCCTTGTGTCTTGTTAAAATTTGATAATTTTAGTCTGAAAACCTGTGCTGGACTCCAATGATCTTGGGATTCAGCACCACCTATCCTATCAAGTTTTTTTCTACTCAGGTTAACCCCACTTACTAACTTACATCTAAGAATGTAATTTTTTGGCTACAAAATGGCCAAAAAATGTTAATTTAATCCAAAACTGACCTCTGGGACAATTCTGCATAAAAGAATGGTCCAAATTTACCATCTACCCAATTGAATTTGACCTTATCAGCTCGACCATTAGGGAGGTCAAAAAAAGTTTGTACCTCATAATAAACTCAATATTATGCTATAAATTGCTTTCAGATGTCAGATGACCTTGAGTGACCTCTAAGATAAACTTCTCATTGCCTATAGCTTTCGCCATGTAAAGATAAATCCCTATGCCAATCTTTTGCATTCTAAGTGCAAAATTATGGCCAACAACTTAGAAAAATGACATATGGTGACCTCAAATGGTAAAATTTGCAAATAAACTCCCAAATTTGCAAACATATTTTAGTCTAAATATATTGAAACACTGCTTAATCACTGAAATTCAGCACTGGTTTTTAATTACGAAATAGTTCACTTACTGAATTCAAAATGTAAGTAAAAGAGTGAAAAATCTTAATTTCAGATTCTGAAGAAGGCTTTGACAAATGGATGCTGTAAAAATATCTTGGACAATCATACTAAACATTAGGAAATCAAATACTCAGAAATCATCATTTTTTTAATATATATTGTTTAAAAATATCTTCTGAAAGCCCTAAAATACCCATCTTAGGTGCTGATTGGTATGCAAGTATAAATTATAAATATGATTGGTATGCAAATATAAATTATGCAACACATTAAAATCTTAATGCCTCACACGATATAGGATTAAATAATAATGAATAAATAATAAAGAAAAATCAATACACTGAATAAATCATTTCTTTTATTATACACTTTTTGTTAAAAGTAACTGACCATTGTTTCAGAAACTTTAGATAAAAAACAATGATCATTTCAAAAGTAAAAATATTTTCTGCACACTTCACTTCTTCAGTTGTTCAGACATTTTGGTCCTGTGCAGGCCATGAAAATAATTAGAATGAACATTGTTGATTATGACAGACTTAAAAGAAAATCTTTTATTTTAAAAAAAGGGCAAAAAAGGTACCTTTACTTAATCAAAACTGACAAATTAGCCCAAAATATTTACTCCCATATTGTGAGTTTTGTACAATTTCTGTTGCTGATGATGTTTGTTCCTTGTATTCAAAGATGACCATGGCTTTCATTCTGAGTAAACAGGGTCTGAAATCATGACTTGCAGTTTACTTGTTTTTAAGTGAGCGAGAATTGCAGAACATTATCGGCCTCACTCTCTCATCCCTGTCTGCCTGGGTCCAGTGGCAAGACATAGTCAGGATGGCCGGAGTGGATGACAAGGATGCTTGATATGTCACACCATGCTCTTCACATTCTATAACATGTTGGTTTTTGAATTCAGAGTTGTCCATCTCCCAGACTGGTTGCCAAACAAGGCTGAAGAGCCCAGTCTGCCCTGCTATTTATCCATAGCTGGAGGTGGGGAGAAGAGATGGGTTCATGCCTTTACTAAGGGCATTGGTGCAAAGTGAACACAGACTGTCACAGCTGGAATTTGAACTTGATTTGCCAATTCCATTTCCTGAGCTCCAAACCATTAGGCCACCTGCACCTCAATTTCAATTTCTGTTATATGAATAGTAACTTACCAATATAACTGCGTCATATTTTTTTACTTTGTCCTTTTATTAAATCTACTAGAAGTACTGATTTCTATTTCTCTGACTGTGCTATAAGTGAGCCATATGTGTCTGATATAATTCTATTCAAAACATACGTGAAATAAATAAATAGGGAAGTAATCTTTTTATTTTATCTCTGTCAACAAATAGTCGCGTCTTTCCGTCTGTCCATCCCTCTGGCCACACAATATCTTGGAAAGTACTTAATCAATGTTTATGAAGTTTTTTGGAAGTGTGGGCAATGTGGTAAGAAAAAGATGGTTAATTATGGGGGCGGATCCAGGAATTCTTTTTTGATTGAGAGATATTTTTCTGATTTTTTTCCCATATATTTATCTATATGCCTATGTCTAAATTCAATATCTCTAAAAGTTCTCAATAAATCTCAATGAAATTCTGTGGAGGGGTGGACAATAGGCTACGGAAAATCTGTTCTAATTTTGGAGCGGATCCATGCACATTTACGTTGTAGTTATGCAATGGACACATATGTATTTTTGCACTCACACACTCCGGTCATCAAGTGAAACCACTAGACACACATATTTTCCTTCAATACACCCAGATTTTATTCCGAGAACCAAAGTTAATCTTTCCAAGTACAACTCTCAGATAACCAACTTTCTGGACATGGAAATACAACACTTGACTCTAAATATGACACCCATTGTAGACAAAAAGTCTAGCAAAAGCTTGTACCTTGTCATCAATCATTACACCTAGGAACTTTGACCAAATCCATTCCAACTGAAAACATTTCGACCAGCCTCACATCCTCCACTCACCTCTACCTATAAGAAGTTAAACTATTTTCCATCTTTGTCCAGTTGTAGTTTTGTTGCCTTAACAGATCTATGACCGTTCCATACTTCGACTACATACGTACACGTACATACGTACATATACACACACTCTCTCTCTCTCTCTTAACATCTTCAACAAACTAAGGACATTTACTAAGTAGTAAAACAAACTTTTAAATGCATTCTATTTTCTTCTCTACAGCTGAGAATTTCCTTATTGTTATGCCTTCTTTAACTTTTTCCTCCCTGACAGCCATGTTTGATTACTTCCCTGACTGCCTGCTCTAACAATGTGCCTGTGTGCCCTTAAACTAATTTAACAGCCTGTGGCTGAACAAAAAAATACAAAGGGCAGTAGATACATTGCTATAACTCTTTTAATATTGAATGTATGCTTACTAAATTTTCTGTGATTATTCCCAATGTATCACTTCCAAGTCCAGAGAAATAAAACCAGCAAAAAGTTAATTTAAAAAGGTATTATTATTGATTGATTGGCATTGTTATGATTTAAATTTGTGTATGATTTAAATTAAAATCTGTTTTTTTAGTAATTTTGTTTTGTTGCCCGGGAAATAATGCAAATACGAGATCACACTTCTACGTGTGATCAGGGCATGAGTAGAGGCGTTATCAGGGAAGAAAGAGTTAATAAATACACTTTATTATGTTACATCCTTATTTGCATTTATTATTTGCATTTATTATTTGCATGCAACATTACCATGTGCACCTTGCATCCTTTCCTTGCAACCCATGCATTATTACTTTTACTGCAGGAACAGACAGAGAAAGAAAACGCATATTGCTAACATTACCCTTTCTACCTCTCTAGTATCAACACACTATCATCAGCACTCTGGCTTAATACAGCAGTCTGACCCTTAAGGCTATCACCACTATAAGTACTAATACTACTGCTACTAGTAGCTTACTACTACAATCCTTGTTATTGTTTATACCATTAACTTTTCCATTTCACATGGAGTCAGATACATTTAATAATAGTCCTAATTACATTAATATTAGCTCTATTATAACTGGTGACAACCCGACTAAGAACAAACATTATAGTTATATCTCCAAACCGCATAATATCGTCAAAATTTCATTTCACAATATCTTCAAAAGTTATAAATGACATTTTGGGGAAGGTTGAGCAATTGGCTATACAAAATCTGATTAAATTTTGGAGTGAATCCATGCACATTTACCTCAGCAGTGTTCACAGAGGTATGTACTCTTTGAGTGCTTTCTAGTTGTATTTATGCGTCTGTATGTCAGAGATATGAGATGTAATGTAGGAAGATCATGTGGCACTAACCTGTGCTACTAGATTTGAAATCTGATCCTCATCTATTTTAAATACAAACACTGATATGTGGTACTGTCATCTGTCATGCTATAAACATGACCATGGGAATGCCTGAGATAATGTCTGTAATATCTTGAGCTGATTTTATACTATTTTTTCAGAATTATCACATTTTAGAATTGTTTACTTCAAGATATTTCTTAGATTTTGTTTTCAAAGTCATACCATGTTTTGAATATTTAAAAAAATGTTGTGTTTATTTAAACTGAGGTTCAATAACTAAAACTTTAAAGATGCAGGTACACAATCTCTTATCCAAAATTCTGAAAATCGAAAAGATCTGAAAACTGAACATTTTTTCCATGGAGTTGTCTGCACACCAAAGCTATGTCCAGCTGCTAAGATCCTTATTTTAGGCCAACTGTTCACTTTTTGAAGAAAGTCTCATTTTAAGTTTAAAAGAACTATATGATGTACTAACATGATAAAAAGGGATCTGTGGATCTTGCCTATTTCAGCAAAAAAATGTGATAAATTTCTGAAAATGTTGAAATTAGTATATTGGGTTCTGGCACATTTTTGAGTTATCATTTATTTTGGGTAGAATCTTGGCAACCAGGTTAAATCATATCTAAAAACTATCCAGATTAAGAAAAAAGTTGTTGCCAGTTTTTCTATGAACTTTAAGGGCACACATTTTGAAATTCAAAATGGACAACTGTGAATGTACATTTCTTTCAAGTATGACTAAGTTATTGTGCATGGATCCATCTTTATTTAATCACTTCTTTTGTAGCCTATTGCACACCTTTCCACAAAATTTCATTGAAATTCATTGAGAACTTTTGGAGATATCGCATGGACAGACAGGCGCGAATACAGAAATCAAACAACGGAAAAAATATCTATCATTTGCTACAGCTGGACTAAATATGGCACTTTCTTCAAAATTTGAACAATTTTCTCTCTTAGCAGCTGGACTATTGTGTTTGGCACCAAACAAGACCTGATGTGACCCAGGCTCAACCATGGTCATCTCTAAGGCCTTGCAGAGCACAGCGGAAGTTATTATTTCGAGATGGCCTTGGCTCAATCCACACCACACAGTTGTGTCTCAGTGCTCCTACTAGTCAGATGTGCTTCTGCTGCTTATGAATATTTTGTTTCATTTTTGGTGATTCTTTTTACTTTGAAGACTGTGAAAATGTTAAAAATAGCTGCAGATTCCCTTATGGGTAACAGTGAGAAGCAGAAAAGGGAGCATCTGTTATTATTGATTTAAATATTAATGCCAATCTGAAAAATTATAAATTCCGAAAAGTGTCAGGTCCCAAGGGTTTCGGATACAAGATTGTGTACCTGTATTCAAAATAAAGATTTCTGTTGGTAAAGGAAAAACAAAACAAAAAGAATATCTAATAAATATGATCCATTCAATTCAGTGCAAGTCTTGATTGGGTAATAACCAATTAACCTTGTACAAACAGAAAAGCCATAATAAAGAGAACTTATTGAATAGAATAATATGAGGGTTTATTTATGGACTAACTGGGAAGGAAACATGATTCAGCAGAAAAATTTCAATTCTGTAGATAATTACCAACTATGTCTGAGTTCATTACAATAAATGTTTCTTTCAATTATCAAATCACAAAACTGAGCAGTTAGGCCCAACTGATTCAAATGTTGCTTAAAATATAATATTTATATACTATAGACTATATGATGCCTTACAAGATTGATTTTAGGGACACTAAACACTAACACTACCAAGAGCAATAAATCAGACCCACTTAAAAGTTCCAGAAAAGATAGCCACTATCTAAACATTCCACTCCCTACTACCACCCACTTCAAAACCTATACACTGACCCTTTCTAAGCAGTAACTCCCCATTTAACAAACCAGGTCACCTGAACATACA
>VCCN01005562.1:6058772-6071169 GCA_006491835.1 Architeuthis dux
CATTTAACCATTTAATTAATATTTAATATTTGTTTAATTTAACTTCTAACAGTGCTAATGCTTTAAAGATGTTAGATGTGTATAATTAGTGGGTCAGAGGTGTATTATTGAATTATTATTATGTGACCTCTGTTGGTCTGCCAGAATGGAAAATCTAGTACAGTTCTGGAACCAAGGGTGCCGGATAATTGGTGGTTTACCTGTAGCATGTCCTTGCCATACAATGAATTTACTGCTGCAGTGTTTTCAAAGTTATTTACAACATGCTAATGCTGTTTTAGGAAGCTGATGCTACTGCATATTGATTTGTTTGGGGATCTTTATTGGGTTCTTGTTTGACCAGTTAATTTGTAACATTCATGAGATTAGGTCAAGAGCTTGAACAAAGAGAATAATAGACCATTTATTATCTATAAAAACAGGGGCTACATGGTATGCAGCTACTGAAAGCAATTTACAAAACCAGTATAAGAGAATTGGAACACTGTTTGTTCTTGCTTATGCACTAATTTAAATAGATAATGGATTATGTAGCAAAATATGATCAGAATGGTGTAGTAGCTTTTGAATTTTTTTTTTATTTAGGGAAAACCCAAAGAAATAGATATAAATACTTTTACAACAACCTCTGAGCTATAAAAGTTATACTATGCTCAAGAAAGAACTATAATGTTTGGATGACTGTAGTATCTGTATTACAGTAAACCCTCGCTATAACAACTAATTGGTGGTTGTTAAAGCCAAAAGTTTGTTATACCCGATGGTTGCCCCTCATTCGGTAAATAAGAAGTAAGTTTGGTAGTTTGCTGCATTTAATGAACATCATTCGGTAAATCCAAAGGCAGCTCAGTTGTACCTCGTTCTATTTTTGACCATACCTTACATTGTCATTGTCAGCATTCAGCATCTCTCCAGTTATGGCATTGTTGACAATGCCATGTTGCCTCTTAAAACACTGAAGCTGGCCATCATGGCACTTGAAATTTTCATGGCCTAAATGAACAGCCAGCCACCCTGCAGCATGCTGAATATCCAAGCCTCGGGTTCAGACTCCAGTTTCTTTATGCTCTCCCTGATCATGCCCTTCACCTTCAGAATGTTGTGGATTGTCATCTTTTTGAGATTGTATTTTTCCATGGACTCAGCTCTTGCCACGCTCATGTTCTTCAATAATTTCCAGCTTCGTCTTCATTTAAAATATATTCCTCTTGTGCTTCCCTGAAGGAGTAGATGTAAATGTACTACATTTAGAAGCCATGGGAGAAATGCATGCAAAAAAAAACACAACGTGGTAAGCACAGAATGAAAAACATGTTGATGCGAATGAGTATCCAAGCAGACTACACCATAACCATACACGCGCATACGTATTTTGCACTCATGCTTATGGTCAGCAAGTTGAAACCACTTGACTCAATTTCCTTTGGAACAATCCAGATTTTTATTCCAAGAAAATGGGTTATCTTGTCTTTTAGATAACAAATTTTCAGGACATGAGAAATCCGTACTTGACTAGAACATACAAGTCTGGAAAAATCATGTTTCTTGTCACCTCATATTCCATCTTGGAACTTTTGAGGATACCCAGTTCACCGGCTGATATTTTTGACCAGCCACACACCACCACTCACCTCTTACTATAAAAAGACCAACTATTTTTCAATCTTTGTTCAGTCAGATTTGTCATTTCGACAAATATGACGGTTGCACCAGAGACTCGCCTTTCGCCTCTGATTATGTACGTATGCATTCATACACATTCATACATACACACACACTCTCTTTCCTAACATCTTCAACAAACTACAGAAACTTTTACTAAGTAGAATAAAAACACTTTAAAATGCATTCCTTCCTTCTTCTTAGCTGAGACTACTTTTTGTTATATTCTCCTGTAATAAATATACTTAGTATCATTGCGGCTTATTTTGTATTTCTTTATTCACATTGCAATTTGTTACCATGTGCAAACTGCATTCCTTGCACATGCATGTAATTTCATTTCCTTTTACTACTACAGCACAGGCAGAGAAAGAAAGATCCGTCTTATGCGTATCTTTAACATTTACCCTCTTTCTTTCTCTAGTCTCATCAGCACACTAGCTTTACTTACAAGCAGTCAGACCCTTAAGGCTACACACAGTTTCACTGTTAGAGAGATTACTACGCTATGTTCTCATCATTGTTATTGTTTTTACTGTAACTTTTTAATGGAGAGATATAATTAATAATAGGAGTTAGTTTACTATTAAGACTTACTTACATCTCCATAAGCATCCCTCTTTTAACACCAACATACCTCATCACTCTTGGCACACACGCAATCAATGATTGGTTCTTGCATTTATCTTGCTTCATTCGGTAAATAAGAAGCAAGTTTGTTATGGTCCACATGTTCACGATATTTATCGAACTTCGTTCAGTAAATCGGAAGTCAGTTTGGATGGATCCACGAGTTCGTTAAAGCCGAAATTCTTTATATCGAGGTTCGTTATAGCAAGTAATGTAATTGCAAATCACATGCGTGCGTCTACATCACTGCTTGTTCTATCCATATCCATCCTCCATAAAGTGGAGATGGGCTGGTCACCTAGCAAGAAGAAATGACAATAGATGGGGGAAAAGACTAACTGACTGGTGCCCATGGGACAGTAAATGAAGTAGGAAAAGACCAGACACAATATGGTGGGACGAGATAGAAAAGTTTGCTGGTAAGACTTGGCAGAGGCTAGCTCAAGATAGGTCATCATGGAAGGAGGAAGGAGATGGGAAAGGTCTTTGTCCAGCAGTGGACTTATAACGGCTGATGATGATGATATTTGGAAGGAAATCTGAATATTGGGCCATTGCAGATTGACATTCTGATGACCATGGCAGCCATTTTGGAAAATCTGCAATGGCTCAATATTCAGATTTCCTCCAAATATGTTACGCTATATATCTACCAAATTTGGCACTTTCATTACAAAATTTTGGAAAATGGCTGCCAGCAGTTACTGGCATAGAACATTTTGGCCACCCTAAAGCTGCTGTTTTCATGTTCTTCGCACAACAAATATTAGAAATGTCAATCAAAACTGTCAACATAGGTTTCTTTGGTTTTCAAGTTGGGCTGGCTGGCTGGCGAGCTGGCTATGTATATATCGCATGTACACACCGCACCAATGGTGCAAGATGGTTGAAAATTTAAACAATTACTCCTTATTATGTCTAGAAAAATTCTCTCCATAGGTTTTTCGTGGGGGAGGGAAGTCAATTTACAATGTAAGTTTATGCTAAACTGGTTCCTTAGTTTCTGTTCGGCAGCTTTCACGCTTTTAAAAAAATGTAAATTCAAACTTTGAGGTGAGAGAAGTAGCTTATATCATTGATCACCCCCAACATGGCATGCTGCTAAAGTCATTGGTCACATGACAGTTTCTATTGATTGACTAACCAGACCTCTTTACATACAAGTTATAGAGCAAAATACGTCTTATTACGATGTAAAGCAATAATAAATGAAAGAAAACACAAGAAAATGGTGAGATTGTCTCTACATGTTACAGTGATAACTTTATTAAATTGTAGCAGTAGTGAATACAGTTACGTATTAACCTATACCATGTAACAATGTTCAGTGAATGTACTGAAGCCATTAACTATGCTACTTAATTTAGTTGAAAAGACCAGTGTAATTGCTGTATATTATTTGAACTATTCTATGAACACATCTTGATCATGTTAATTGTTAATCACAGCAAGACATCTTGCCATGGACCATGCCATGGCACTTTAATATTTGAGTAAATGAGAGATCTTGCAGTCAACTGGCACATTTTCCCTCACAGAAGCAGAGGCCTGTACACTGAAGTGCAGCCTTATTGCACCTGCAGCTCTTTCTGCAACCACTTTTGCAGCCACAAAAGATCGACTTCAGGATTTTGATGTTTGTGGCAACGTTGTCCAGTGTCCATACATTCATTCTGTCTTCACTCCCCCAGTCATTGGGTGATGGCAGCACAGGGTATGGCACCTGTGTCTTGCCTCAGATGTGACCACCTTGGTGCAGGTGCTGGTTCTATCGAAAAGGAGTATGACAAACTTTGCAATAATATTCATTGCATCTGCTGGGATCTCCTTTGTTCTATTTGCCAGCATCAGTAGTGCATCTGTCATTTTATAATATTACTAGCTAAAAACCCACTCTATCGTGTGATTTTCAGTTACTTCCCGTGGAAGGCCCCATCCCTCCTCCGGGTGGCCTCCAGTCTCTCCCCACATCCCTCCTGGGGGAGGGGGTGGGGGTAACTACAACCGTTGGCTGGATACATATTTTGTACATGGCCACCTCATGACCTACTTTGACTGACTGCTGGTTAGAGGCTGTCAGACTGTCATCTGGATAGTTTTTGGACAAAAAAACATCAAAAACATGAAAAAATCTATTTAAATTAATTTTGTTATGAATTCAACCTAAAAATGTGTGTTGTAAGTAGATTGAAACATGCTGAATTTGATTATTGTTTGTCTAGGATGCACAGTTCTCGAGTTATAAGAGTACAAACATTAGAACTTTACATATATAGATTATATTATATATTGCTGCACAACATTAATATTCACATTTCAATCAATTAATTTGATTGGTCATTTAATTGTGTCTTAATTTGGAAATTCTAATATTTTCCCTATTTTTCGCCTTTCTCTCTTCCATTTTCATTCCTTTCAACTAATTTTGTTTCCAGGAATAATTCTATGCGAGTATGTATCTTCTTTATAAACATCTTGAAGAAATCTTTCTAGAAATCCTATAATTTTAAAAGTATTTTTTTCTTGGTTGTACAGATGCACCTGCTTGACAAGCACTGACAATGGAATACTTAAAGAATGCAATTATGTCATACTGTTTTGGGGGTTTTTTTTTCATTTCTTTCTGGAATCTGCCATTGTTTGCATGCTCAGACTGTTTCTGTTTAAATTAGTAAGCCATGGAACAAATCAAAACCTTTTCCTCGGAAATAAAATCAATAAAATTTGGTGCATGTCTTCCATTTTGTGTGTCAGGGATGAGAACATTTTTTTTTATTTTTGATGGGGAAAAGACAAAAGAAAAGAAAAAGAAAAAGAACACAGAAATCCTGTGCACTTTGACTGAAAGGGTGTTTGCTTTTAAGTTTCATTTACTTTTTTTCTCTCTGTTTTCTGTCAAAATGGGCCTGTTGAGTTGCGAACAATGTTCTAAATGGAGTGGACAGATGTATACATGCTTTTTCTTCCATATGTTAAGTTTACCATATTCTGACAGTACTCAAACTTTTTAATTCAATACTTTTTTTATTTTTATATTTTTCATTGCCTGCAATATTTTTGATCAAGTGACAACAAATCTCCCAAGAGCTCCAACACTCTTTTCAATATTTTGGCAAATCAGTTGCTTGGATGATAATCTTGTTTGTTCAGATTCCAATATGGTATAGTCTTCCACGGTTTAATTAGAAACAAAAACCAAGGATTAAAGATCAATTTGACATTTGTACAAATAATATATACAATACTTAGTTACATATATACGATACAACAAAATAAACCGAATAAATAAAACAAAACTACTGAAAGGAATATTTTACTCATAACTTCAGGATAAACAATATTTTTCATAAAAGTAATTCCTGTTTTAGTACCCTGGTTTTCTTCATTGTTAACATTATAATGTGCTAGAGCTCTTGAAAATGCTCTTGAAAATGCAACATAGAGTCATTTGTGGCTGAAATGATCCTACGGCATGACATGGGAAATAGAGATGGTAGCGGTTACCATTATTTACTTTTTATTCTTCCTCCTTTTTTTTGCGCTCTCTCTTATCCTACTCTCTTATTGACATTGTTTTTAACAATCAGCAGTCAGCTTTTGTATCTCCATCTCACTCTTTCCACTCTCTTTACAGCATGATCCTACAGTGTGACAAGAAAAATAGTGATGGTACTGGGTTCAGATTATACTATAAGGCTGAGTAGGCTTAAGCCTAGTGGCCCGTAGCTAACAGGGGCCTGGAAAAATTCTGGGATATTCATATTTTTCTTAATTTTATTTTTGACAGGACCATAGCCGGATTAGCCTATATACAAACTACGCTATGGCATAGGGCCCAAAATAAATAGCAATTTAGAAATTTATCACTACTACTACAAGGAAAATAAGAACATTCCCTGATGTAAAGTCTGAGCGCTCACTGTAATTGTTAAGATATTATTAATAATATCTTAAAACTTAAAAATGTCCTAACAAATATTTCTTTAATAAATGGAATGAATATATTACACATTAGCACACAACAATCCACTTTATTCACACAATTGACAGATCGCATTACTTACTTAAAATTATACACGAAAGGGGGGGGGGTCAAGATGGGGGGCCCTGTATAGGTTAATCTGGCCCTGGAACGGTAACCATGAAAATGCTGAATCTCCAATTCATGAGTAGTCTTCTTTTATTTTAGCCTTCTATCAAATTTTATCCTAGTTTTTCTTATTAAAGTGTGAGTTTAGGCATAAAAGACTAAAAGTGAGATTTAAAGAGGAAGAGAGTCTGTGGGTACGCAACTTTATTCATTTTTTTTTTTATTTATCTTAAAATTTTCATGAGTGAAAAAAAAACATGATGGTACACTTTGTTGGATCTTCCTCTGGGATACCTTTTAATATTTTTTGTTGCGGGTGCAGAGGAAAAAATGCTCATCTTGCAAGCTTTTTATAGTGAGTTCAATTCTTTTGTGATTCTCCATAAATGTGTATGCATGTATGTGTTTTTTTGGTTTTTAGATTTGGCATAGTCTAAACAAATCAACTTTAACTCATTCAGGCCTAGGTTTTTTTTATGGGTTACAAAGCAAGGGAAGCAAGAACATAATGGATGGATTTAAGTTTTCTCATTTTCTGAGAAACCCTGGGAAGTATATGATTTAATTTTTAATTTAAAAAAAATAAAAATTACATCCTTTTTTTGTCCTACTTGTTCTGTAACACTCATTCCGATATGAAATTGACAACTCCAGTCGGTTCCGTTTCGGAGCCTTTGATCTCGGCTAGCCATGTATTCTCTATGTAACTTTGTATCACTGTCCAAACATTCAATGTGGGGTAGGTGGGTTAGTAAAGTCTAGGGTGACAGAGAGATAAGCTCTGTAGCCAGAGGCAGATTGGGCCACTGGGCAACTGGGCAAAATCCTGGTGGGCCGGTCAGTCTGTGGGCCGGTGCCCCCTGGCACTTGGCCAGTTGTTCTCAAACTGGGTGCCGCAGTAAAATAGTGTACTGCGTAAATTTGTCCAAACACGGAAACATGTATTTCGAGCCTTGAACGTGTCCTGTGCCGGTCTTATATATGCCCCATTCCCACCACAGAGATGCCAATCTCTTGGTTTTGTCACTAGATTTGATTTTGATTGATCTCAATCATTTTAGCAACAGTTGAAAGGACAAAGGGGTGCTAAGTATGTATATCAGTATGCTGATATAAACATTTTGTTCATTGACTACTGTGATGTATTTGTCTAATTCGTTTCATTTATTCAGTTGCTGTGCAGCATAAGTCAAATATATTTCTTAGTGGGCCGTGACATTACTATCAATTAGGCAAAATAGTGCCTAGGGCCTATGAAAAATTTGGTGCCAACTAAAAGGATATTTCAAATCATTTAAGAAATTTAAATATTATAAAATTCTGAAAAAACATATACATTTTGAAACATTCTAAATTCTATCAGTCCCTACGGCCCCCAAATGCCTTAATACTGCCCTGGCTGTCATACAATAAAGTCTAAGAAACACTGCAGTAGGCTGAGAACCTGATTGGCCTCTCTAGTTTCAACACTTCTGTGTAACTGATAGGGCCAATTTTTACATTGCATAACATTTCTTGGGGGCCCTTCTATTTTTGTTTTCAGCTATCATTTTCAAAGAAATCAAAGTGAAATATTCATAAAATTATGATGTTTAATTTAACGTTAAGTCCTCTATGGATCAATATAATCTATCTCTAAATCCTCATACAAGTTTAGTTGAGACATTTTACTTTTTAACCTGCAAAAAATTTAAAAAAATATTAAAATATTTTTTAAAACACTTTTTTTATGGGGTCCCTAACATCTTGGGGCCCTGTGCAGCTGCAATGCACTGCCTTAAGTACGGCCCTGAGTTGTAGGTGTCTGTATATGTAATTCTATGTTGGAAATTATCAACTGTATAATCAAATTAATGATGTACTGGCCTCCAGGGCTTATAGGTCGATTTACAATGTAAGTATAATGCTAAACTGGATCCTTACTTTGTGTCTTTTAGGTTAGCTAAACCGAATCATTACTTTTTTGTTTAACCGTATGAAGTAGACATCTGAATATCAATATTTTTATTTGACGTTTTATTTTTAAAAAACATTAAATTTCTATTTACATCTGGCATGCATAAAAGCATTACATTATATAGTTGCTTTGTGGCAGGCATAAAAAGTATAACCATTGTAACATTTATAGTGAGTAATAATAGTTAGAAGATTTTACAAGCATTATATTTTTGTTATTAAACACGCAAAAGAATATCTATTGTTAATGTGGAGAAAGACAAGAGAAAGAAAAGAAAATAAGGATTTTGTTAAAAGTGAAGAGGAAGGTGTGCCTTGTAAACAATGCAGGTGATTTACAGAAATGAGGTAAAATCGGGGATTTGTGATAGATAACAGATGTCCAAAAATTGGCTAGAGAAGGTTAATCACTAATTATGCCTTTACATATGCCCCTCTGCCGAAAAGGGTGGGGGTGTTTTTTAGGGATTGTTTTTTTACCTGGAATCACCATATATTGAATTGGCTGGCAAAAATCAACCAATGACAAATTCTAATAAAATCCATGATGCACAATCGCCAAGCATCTAAATTAGGCAAACCTAGTTGTGAGAAGAAATTTTCCTCTGAATGCAGCCGGACAAAAAAACAGTTAAACCCTGTTAAACTAAAAAAACAAGGGAGAAAGTCAGCGAGGAAGGAAAAAGAGAAGAGAAAGAAAATCAAACAGGTGTCATAAGAAAAGGAACTAAGGTATGTTGAGTATAAGTTTTTATTGTAAAAGTGCCATTATAAATCTCCTTCCATTAATTATATTTTTGTGATATAGCCCCTCAAAATGCCTAAATCTAAACAATATGAACAGAAGTTCCGTAAGTTGAATGTTCCAAGAAATGTATAATGGTAATTTCCTGGGAAAGCACAACTGTAAATTTTGTAAGTCTGAAATTGAAGCTAAGTACTAAAATTGAAGAAGCATCCAGCAAAATAAACTTTCTATACTACAAAGAAATGAACATTGAACACTTGTTAATCGGAACCGCTTCTAAACTGTAAGTTTCCTGCTGATCCCCTCCATTCGCAACAGACCCAACTCCTTTTTCTCTCTTCCTACTATTTTTCTGCTCTTTACTACTGTGATTAAAAGATCAGATATACAGAAAACCAAAAAGTTGTTGCATTGTTTGTTCTTTTTTTACACGTTTGAGTGCAGGCGACCCTAATTGCGGTTAAACCCCCCAAAAATCCCAATACTACTCAACAAGTCCCCGGACCTCACACTTTTGAAAGGTTTGCCTACTCCACAATCTCACGGACCTCAAGTAATACTTTGTGGAACCCACAACCTCATTACAAAGGTGACTCTATTGTGAGTGGGTCAAAATTTACTGATCTGATTGCAAATGATCTTTCTGTGCGTGCACACACAGGATCAATGTATATTTCACTTATAAGTGGCAAATACACCCGATTTCGTTTCTAAAAGTTTATCTAACAAATTTAATATTATGATCCACCTTTTTTTTCATTTGCTATACAGCCAGATAATACAACAAATATTCAAATGGTTCTTCGGACGATTGAACACCTTCTTGTTGTTTGTGTTGTAAACACAACATCTCGGACAATCCATTTTTCGGCCTTCTTCAGGTGTAAAATCCGAACAAGAAGGAGTTCAATTGTCCAAAGAACTATTTGAATATTAATGACCCTTCTCAAAACTATAGAAAATATCTTTACGACAAATGTCTGACATTTCAGTGATAGTATGGAAGCTAGAAAGGTTTCCATAATAGAGGATTTAGTTAGGGGTATAATGACTCCATTGTGAGTGGGTCATATTTTATGTTAAAACAGAGCCCACGTGTAGATTGAACATTTTGATATACTCACGGCCATCATAAAGAAAAATAATATGGTAAATAAACATGAAAAGACAACCTTTAGAAATGAACAAGAAGGAAAATATGTGTTTGTTAATGTATGTGGGAGTTCTTATATCGTCATGGCGATATTTCTAAATGTAAATGTAAGTTGCTAAATGTTCAAAAGTTCTTGTGTGTTTTATTTGTCGTAGCGAGTGCAAATTAAAAGTATAGCGATGTACTTACATTTGTTGAAGAAGGCTCTGGCACTGACCAGAGCAAGAGGTGTTCCACATGTGCTCGGTCAGGCAGAGTCATAAAAAGGGAGAGCGAGTTAGCACATCTGGTCAAGACAGTTGCCTGAGGAAAAGAGGGAGAGACTCAAAGTTGGAACTCGTCACGTGACAGGCTTCCGGATTTCTCATCGGATGCCAGGCCACATGATGATGTAGGAGGCTCTGATTGGATGGGCCTTAATTTAGCACCACAACAGTATTACTTCATTTTGATCTTTGTGCAGTGGCTACAACTTCAGTTTCAAATACTTTTGAATTTAAGTGTTGTATATGTATCACATAGATACCACACTTCTATTAATTACTATATTAAAATAATAACCTTGATTAAAGGTGACTCCATTGTGCGTGGGTCATATTTTATGTTAAAATGGCGCCTACGTGTAGATTGAACATTTCAATATACAAAAGGCTAAAAAAGTTGAAGGCAGTAAAGCACTATACTATAGTAATAGAGTAAGTGCAGAAACACGGAATCAGAATTGATAGCTTGCAAGCATTTAGCATGGGGCCCTTGAAATTGCAGGGCCTGTAGCATATGCTACTTTTGTTACATAGCTAATCTGGTATTGGTCCATGGCCTGGTGGTTGGAGACAACTGGTTTACATAAATTTTCAGATTTAACTGGCTTGGCTGCTCACTTATAAAAACAAATAAAATTTTAAAATTTCCTATTTTAAATAAAACATTTGCTCATTTATAATAATATTGCAGGCTGCATTGATAAATACAATTGACAAAACAACGCAAAACTACTAAGTGTGACAAATTCTTATTCATCAACTAAGAAAAACTTATTGTATTTTAGTAAATAACCTTTCAATCAAACCCACTAACCCAGAACATTTTGTAGGCACTGACCATGATTTTTCTTTTTCTTCTAATTTCTTTATTTAAACAAGTGACCTGAATGAGTATATAAATGTCCTTATTTTATAATAGCATGACTTTTAATGTCCAAGACCAATTTCAAACAGAAGCCATTTTGCTTTCAATGAATGTGCAGTTTGTCTACACCCAGATCTTCATGCCTAAACATAGTTTGGACAAACTAACTCTGATTTTGTCAACAATTTTGTGTAAAAATATTGGAAATTGCAGAATTAGTAAAAAATTTTATTTAAAAAAAGAATTATATACAATATACAGGGAAATTATTTTTTAATTCTTATATTGTTAAGCACTGTTATTATATAAAAAATAAAAATATTTTTCATAACAGAAATTTTGGAAAATCTTTGAATGCCAAATTTACATCAATTTAATGTTTACAAATTGACAACTTTTCATGCTGTTAATTTTCTCAAAGGTTGTATCAGATTATTTCCCAGTCTTTCTTCTAATAATAATACAAAAATCTTGACGATAAAATGATCTTTTATACAAGTTTGAGGCTTTTTTTTGAAAATCTTGGGTATCGAGTAAAGTTTTTGGCCATAAAGCAATTAAAATCACACTTTTTTCAACTCAAAAACAATTCAGTTTTAATAGTTTATTCTGCAAATTCCAATATTTTGGACAAACTCTGATTTAGTTTGTCTTAACTATTATAATAAGTACCAAATCTGAATTTAACAATCGTGTAAAAATATTGGAAATTACAGAAATAAAATATTTCTCTTCAAAAATACCCAGGGTAGGGATATTATATTTTAAAATTTTTTATCTTGTTAAGATACTGTTATATTAAAAAGAAACATTTCAGGTCTACCAAAAGAGCATAAATCTTTTAAAAGATTTTGTAAATCAATTAAATTCTTTGAAAATCTTTAAAAAACATTATGTACAATTTTTTTCCCCCGTTTTACATGTGTTAAGTTAAGTTAAAATACATTTAAGATGCAAAAATTGGTTAAAATGCAATAATTGAGATTATATTGCACTTCTAGTTTTGGTAACCTTTGGATTTGGGTAAGTG
>VCCN01005562.1:6082836-6122542 GCA_006491835.1 Architeuthis dux
TTTTTTCCCAGTTCAGTATATATTTCACACAAGCATGTGAGTGGACTGCACATATTAGAGTCTTCTGCACTGCACTGCAGAAGATCTTCTGAAGATGCCGATGAAACTCGGTGAAATGCATCAAGGCTTATCTTAATGATCATAAATAAAGCTTTTCTTAATCTTTCATTTCCACACTGTCAACTTACTTCTACAATTCTGTCAGATACCTTGCATCCAGGAAATGTAATCCTGTACTTCTCACTCATCATAAAAAGTGAGTAAAAGCTATTATAGCAGCATGCAGCAGTTAGTGAATAAGCTTACCTTTTTTCAGGGGTATTAAACATATCATTAAAAACATTTATACTTTTAAGTAAAGCAATCAAGAGAGGACAAAGATTTTAACTTGGGTAATAAAGGATGGTAATAAATATTAAACACAATAGTGTTGCTTCTGTCCCCAGGAATTCCTAAGAAATTAATTCTAGGAAATGAATAATAAAGTGTCTAAAATCTGTAAATCAACCATTGTTTTTTTAAATTTTTTTTTTTATTCAAAGGTTTTGAAAATAACTTATGAATTGTCTACAAAAACAATACTTATGAAAAACTTTCATGTTACTCTTGTCAAGAGGTCAATGTTTTCATCATTGTTTCTTTGTCTATGACAAATACATTTCCAAAAAGTAACGGCCTAATTCTGATAAAATTTGCTGTGCACATTCATTGAAAAAACAATTTTGGTGCTGCAATGCTCTTTTTATAGCACCAGTATTGATCATGATTATGAAATGATTCAGCAAAAACAGAGATGAAGTTGTCAATAGGTAGATAATAATTTTACGAAAACTTTCAATATCAAGTATGAAAGGGAAAGTGAGAAAAAAAACGTACAAGCAAGAGTAAAATATGTACAGAAAAGATAAGAGATGTTAATATTGACAAATAAAGGACAAAGTAAATAGACCAATATTTACTGTATATGCAGGTATATAAGACGGCCATTTAATTTAGATAAAATAAAATAAAAACTATGCAAATATTACATTGCGTTCAGTGTGATGGTATTATGACTAAAGGGCTGTCTACTGAAGCTAGATATGGACAGTTATCAGGATTGCTGCGAGCAGTAGTCCTCCAAATACCCTTTTGAACCATTCATCTTATAGTCCAGCATATATGGTATACATATATAATTATGAAAGAAATTATATGAATGAAAACAATAAACAGAAGAAATTTTTAGACTTTTGCAAATGAGTGCATCTTTAGATATTTCTGAAATCAACCATAAACTTCCAACATTTAAAGTTGAATTTAATACAAAAGTTTTACAACAGAGAGATTTGGAGTAAAATAAATAACACACAAATCTTTACAAATTAATCTGTGGTTTATGTTGTTTTCTGTCTACAGTTATAAACTGACTATACTGTTGTTATGACAGCAAAACACTTAAAATCATTCATGAAATTATTTTTTTAACCCTTTCCTTGATTTATGCATCTTTAAACAAATTATAGGTAAGCTGCCGTATTTGACTACTCTCAAAATTATCCACATTATTTAATTTGTCTACCTGCTAGTGGTCTGAAATTTAAGTGTTCAGCTGTCTTTAAAATTCTCTTTATTTGGAAAGTAAACATTACAAACTGGCAATATTTTATTTCAAGAAAGTAACATTAAAAGGGTTAAATTAAAGTTTTTAAAATAAATTATACTCAAATCGTAAATAAGTGAAACAATTCATTGATCCTTGAGGTGTAAAATTTGATAGTAAAATGTATCTGATACACCTATTTGTATTATCTTGATTTATTTTTTATTAGATGAAGCATTGTCAACCATTATTAAATTTTTACCAGCATTTCTTTCATCTTAACTTTAGTTGCCTTTCACCACAATACTCTGATGGTCAGTCTACGACAGTGAGTAAACAGCGCAGATCGGAAATAGAGAATAAGTTCTAAGTGAAACTAATGCTTATCCCTTTTACATCAGGAAGCCTCCCTATGCACAGCAACTGCTCTACTGATTGAGCTACTAGAACTATATGGTTGGATCAAATCTAATCTCATCCTTCACCCCCCATTGCTCGGTGCCTTATTGTTATTGTTTTTAACATACACTAGTTGTATTAATAGTCATAATATTATCTTGATTTCTTTATTGGATGAAACATTGTCAACTATTATTTATTTATAGGCTGTCTGCCTATGTACTAAAATTAAGATGAAAGAAATACTAGTCAAAAATTAATAATGGTTCACATATCTGTAATTAATGTGTAAGAGTCTAGGATGGATAATTACTTTTATTTTTCATGATTATAAAAGTGTGACCATTCAATGTAATATTAATCTTCGAAAATAAATACAGTTGAGATTAAAAAGTTGGCAGAGTTTAACGAGTTGACTGTCAAAAATATTTTTTTTCTTGCTAAAATCAGTAATCTATTTTTTTTTTAACAATCGAGTATAATGCTATGCATTGTACACAAGTAAATACAGTAATCTTTTAGTTAAAAAAGGATTTGTAGAATTTTAATAAAATTAATAATAAAAATCTGAACCATAACAATATGAAATGTCAGATTATAATTTAATTATTTAAAGATTATAAATTAATTATTAAATTACTAGCATATACCTGTCAAAAATGACAGTGTTATTTATGTATGGATCGGCAATAAGGAGCCCAAACCAATTTTAATAGGTAATTTAAAAAAAATTAATTCAAGTATCCTAATTTTAAGATTACCCGTGTATAAAAAAATAAGTGGATATTTGAATAAATAAAAGATGTGAAGAATGCGTATATTTAAAGATGTGAAGAATGCGTATATTAAAAGAATGTGTATATTTATTTTATGAAAATTAAATAAGTTTTTTTAAAAATTCCACACATGCACATTTATAAAAATGTCACCATTATTTCAAAAACTAATTTGCTGAAAATCTTTCCCAGGGTCACTTTTGTAAGCACAGGAGTTTTCATGGTTTTATGTTTGTAAAAAAAAAAAAATTAAATTATAAAAATGTTTTTATTTACAATATCAGATAAAGCAGTAGCAGTCAACAACATTTTTTTTAAAGTGTTGATTTGTCTTTCTTTCAGCTCCTCTCTAAACTAACTACTGTTTTCCCTCATACTCTCCCACCCTCTCTATAAAAGATACAAAGAGACTACCCCGTTCTCGAGTCTGGCTAATTTAGGCAGCAGGCAAGGCTGTTAAGAGAAGAGTTCTCTTCATTGCTATGGAAACAGCATCTCATTTTAACCACCCTTTTACAGTTTTTATTAGCTGTATCAATGTGTCATGTGGACCAGTCCATTACGAGTTTTTGGATGTGTTAGCTATTATACAACCATACAAACATTAATTTACATATTTGGCTTGTACATGTATATATTTATTTACAAGATTATAAAAAAAATATGTGAACTATAACAATATGAAATGTAAAATTATAAGTTAATTATTAAATTTATTATTTATGAGATTACAATTTATCTGTGAAGTATTACAGACTTTCTGTAGTAATCCAATCTGAAATATGTGATCCATAACAATATGAAACAATTTAATTAAAGATATAACGTGTAAATGTCAAAATAATTTTTTTTTAAAATGCATTTTCTGGACTTTTTCATTTGCTCTCGCCACAGAAATTCAGTAAGGTATGATGGAAGCATCTCTTCCTCATTAACAAACATTCTTTTTATTTTAGTCAAGACCACATACACTCAAAATATTGAGTGTGTATCTCACAATTACTAGGGACTACAAAATTACCATATATACTTGTGTACAATGCAAGAAATTTAATATTAAAACTGTGTTAAAATTTGTGTGTAACATTATACTAGAGTGTAAAAAAAAAAAAAATATAATAGATTATTGATTTTAGCTAGAAAAGAATATATTCGAGTAAATACAGTTACAAAATTACGTAATGTTAGCTGGTTTAACGATGGATGGGTGAAATCAGTCCCAATTATCAGATAATTTTTGACTGTCAACTGGTTAAACTTTGCCAAAAAAGTCTTACTTCCAATTATATTGGTTTTTAGAAGATTATAATAAACTTACTGGTAGAAATTGAATTGCAGTATGTTCTGAAAACTGACAATTATTTCCAGTCATTTTCTGGCACAGAAATGTTTTGGGTACACAAAATGCAAAAGTTCTCAGATTTAGAATATAATATTTGTCATTAAGTACAAAAAAACAAAAAAAAACAAACAAAAAAAACAACTCTAGATACTCACGTCACTTTTTTGCCCACAAAAACAATTGCTTTGTCTTCTGGAGTTAATTCATTACAGATAAAATCAAAGAGCTGAAAAGGGGAAAAAAAAGAAGATCAAAACCATTTTTGGGGATTTTTTCATAAAGTAAAATAAGGAAAACCAAGTTTGGTTTAAAGTTTAACTAAATTGAAAATACAAAATAAAAAGAAAGTTTTGATCACTTCAGGGATATTTTTCACAACATTTTTCCAGTTTGAAGGTTTTTACAAATATGAAATACAAAAACGTTATATCCTAAAAATTCCAAAGAAAAATGTATTGTTTATTGTTTGAATTTATTATAAAGCTCGGGGAGAAACATATTTACAAAAACAAAAATTCCAAAGTGTCATTACTTTCCTATTCTCATCTTTCTAACCAGAGGTGTTATCATAAATGATTGTGTCATTCCGAGCTTCATGGAATTTGTATTTATTCACCCCAGACAACACACTTGCTGGACTTATGTACCAGTCATGCATATTTGGTGTGCAAGTTCAAATAACAGAAAGTTTGTTGTGATTCAAACGGCCGCCCGGAGAACTGAGAACAGTGGAAACAAATATACAACTCGCTCGTTCAAAAGTGGTTGAGTTGGTAAATACGAAATGTTCATACACACAAAAACCGAGGCAGGATTATAAGGCACACATTTTTGTTGTGGCATCTTCTATTGTTTAATCTCTGGTTCGATTCGTTGTGGCGAATTCTGTTCTGTGAAGAGAATCAATGACTCATGTCGAAACCCATGTTTGTAGTGGGAAAAGAATGCTTTATTTACTTTCGCATGGACAATCTATCTCCTTCCCGTTCTGAAGTCAATGTGTCTTTCCTTCTCCCTATTTAGTTCTAGTCCGTTTGATTGCCACCAAAACACAGTGGCTGGGTGACTTTCTAATCTACGCTGTGGTCATATGTTCTCTTTCCTACTTAGCTATGGTCAATTAAATTTGACCTCGGCAAATGCCCGAGGGCCCGCCGAAGAAAATGGATCGTTTCGATTTGTAACTAACTACAATTTTAAATTAAGACTAAAAGAAAACATCTTAGCTGATCACATGACACTCTTAGTGTGTTTTTCCCTACCGCCAAAGTGGCCAAAATCTAAAATGATATCAGGACCCGTCACTTCACCACTGAATTCTCCGTGGGGCGGCCATTTTGACTAGCAACCGTAGAAAATTCTGATTCAGTGGATCAAAACTCAACATAGTTGTGTACATAAACATGCACATATATACATATATATATATACACACACATATACATATACATATATCACAACTCATTAACAGTGTCCTTCTATATATTGTAACACTTATTCAACTCACAACAACAACATGAGTGATGATGATTATGCAATGCTTGTTAAGAGTGCCACCAGAACATTTAAATTTAGCACAGGTCAAAACAAACACACAGAAACAGACAGACAAGAAGGAAAAAAAAAAGTCATTTAAATTTACCCTGTCTTTCTTATCTTCTTCATCCAAAATTTCAACTTTCTGATGTACACTATGTACAGCCTGAGAAAATAAGAAAAGAATTTCATATCAATATAAAATAACTAAGTAACCAATAAAATAGAGAGGAAAAAAAAAAAAAGAAGAAAATCACTACTATAAATATTTGCTAATATATTTTAACCATTATTCATTTTTAACTAGTATTTCTTTCATTTTAGTTGATTTCCATCACAACTACTCAGACAGTCTATGTCCATGAATACTAATAGTATTTCTGATATGCACTGTTTACTCACTGACAATCTGAATAATTGTGACGAAAAGCAACTAAAAGAATTAAGATGAAAGAAATACAAGTGAAAAAATAATAATGGTTGACAATACTTCATCTAATAAAAAATAAATAAAGTTAATATTGCTTAGCACAATGCCAAGAGTGTGGGGCACTCAGTGAGGATTGCACATACTATATTAGTAATGATCTGCTAGGTTAGAGTTGAAGAACTCTTGATAAATCAAAAACATTAGAAAAAACAGCAAGGAACACAGCAATTTCTGCAACATCCAGTCAATCCATGTCTGGTTGTTTCGGCGAACGACTGCTGACAGCAGTTTCATCCTGTGGATGATTCGGAGACAACCTGTTTGATGAGCATCACTTTTTGCTGACTAATCTTTTTACCAATTAAAAACTTTTATATTCATGTTTTTTTTTCATCAAGTGACGATTTTCTGCTGAAAAAATCTTTCGTCATTCCTATAAGTTATATAAGATTAATTATGCTTATTTGTAAAGCAGGTTTTTAGATGTTTAATTTTACCTGTTGTCAATAACAACAAATTACTTCTTCGAAGGATGTGTCTCTTCTCAACAGAAAAATTAAACTGGGTAGGGGGGCCAGCAACTCCCTCCCATAAAACCTACTTGATACTGCAACTGCAGCAGAGTGGTTCTGGCCTTATGCTCCACAAGGAGTCTACATGAATAAACAAAGAGAATATAGTGACATTTGAATATGTACATCACGACTGGTCAGACCATAAGAAACACTGCTTTCTATGTGCATCACGACTGGTCAGACCTTATGAAACACTGCTTTCTATGTGCATCACGACTGGTCAGACCTTACGAAACACTGCTTTCTATGTGTATCACGACTGGTCAGACCTTAAGAAACACTGCTTTCTATGTGCATCACAACTGGTCAGACCTTAAGAAACACTACTTTCTACTTGGATAGAAATGATTTGGTCCTGATTGAATACAAAATTGATTAACTATCGATCTACTAAAAGCAGAGTTACCAATAGGATTCAATTGTGGTCCTAATTAAAAAATCCCAATGTAATTTGAGCATTAATCGTTAAATGCAAAGTTTCTGAATTTGGAATATTTTAAAATTGTTTAATAGATGTAACCTAAAAAACTTGCAACTTACTGTTAAATCTAAACTTCCAACATAGACTTGGATAGGGTCAGTCATGTATCTTTCAGCCAGCTGCTGCACATCTGGAGGCCAAGTGGCACTAAAAAGATTTTGTAGGGATTATATTTTGGACTCAATACAAAAACAGCAACAAATAAAATTCAAAATGCAGTTGACTATTTTCTGTTGGAATTTCCGAGATGACGAATTATCATCATTATACATTGATCTATTCAAACTAGTGTCCTCATCTTGGTTGTTACAGACACATTTCAGCCATTGTACCCTCTGGCCACCTTCAGTTGCCGACCCAAGGGTACAACAGCCAAAATATTGTGACAAACAACCAAGATGAAGACAAGTCTGAATAGATCACTGTATAATAAGGATAATGCCTCATCTCAGAAATAGCGAAAGTGTTGTCACTATAACAATTATATATGAGGACACTGGTTTGAATAGATCATTGTATAATAATCCAAATAAATTACATTTTTTAAATATTTATTCAGCAAAGCTTAGTATGGCACAAGTCAAATGAGGAGGGAAATTGTGTTATGGCAATCATCGAGTGAAGTGAGCCCTGAAAATCAGCATTCAAATGCTTTTACTAATGCTTGAACGCTGACTGCCAGAAAATACTTAACCATCTAACCAAAGAGTCCCCAACCTTTTTTGCACTGCCGACCAGTTTAATATTGGCAAGAATATCTTGCAGACCAGACAGGAGGTGGTAATCACCATAACTGTAATACAGGTGATAAGTCAACTGTCACTTATAAGTGGCTAATGCACTCAATTTCATTTCTAAATAGGAAATGAATTTGTTTTTAATTTAAAAAGAAATATTGCTGAATCATCTCATTTCCTCACGGTACCAGTAGCACATGCCTGGTGGTTGGGGACTACTGATATAAACCACAGAGAAATTCAATTTATTTAATACCGAAACATTACCTTTTTTAAGAGTGACAATGCAACAAAAATCACTTTAAGAATTTTATTACCTGCTTATTTTTTTTTTAATCTGAATCATTAGTAGATTATGATTAAAATAAATTTAATGAAAAATGAAATTACATATTGATAAGCCATGCAAGTAAACATCAACCGAAATTTGATAATACAAATGGTGGCTTGTAAATAGAAATTTTTTTTTTTTTTTTTAATAGCAAACAAATGGTTTTGTTAAAAGAATTGCATAAAAACAAACTTACCTAGTCATGACCGTTTGCCTGTCAGGTCGTATATCTAACATACATAATCTAATTTGAGGTTCAAATCCCAAATCCAACATGCGATCAGCTTCATCAAGTACCTTAAAAAAAATAAAAAAGGTGGAGAAAAAACCTGTATAAATTTGTACATAAATACAGTTCTGAATATATTCTTTCACAACTTGTAACCTTCCAGACTGTCTAAAGTTTAACCCATTATATCAAAACTACTGAAATCAAACGTAATCTCTACAACTAGAAATCTATTTTTAGCAGAAAAACAAACTAGAACAAAAGGACAGAAAATAGTAAGGAAAGTTCATGTCAAGACAATCACCAAAGCATTGATCAAATACTAGGAAGAAAAAAAAACAAAAACAAACCTTATTATAAAGCCTACACAATTCTATACAGGACTTCTACATCCAATAACGACTAGCTTCAAAGATAATTATAACAGCCTTGTCATCCTAATAGACTATCAATTAATGTTTATTGACAAAGGGATTATATAATATCAATCAAACACTACTAAAGAAAATACTAAACATAGGTTATCTGTATTAAGGTTAATTACTTTATAACAAATCACTCAATATTTAGCTTTATTTACTACATGAGAGACAATTCTGATTGGTTAAAAATGTAGAATCGTTCTGATTATGAAAACTGTATTTTAGGTTTTAAATATGTTGAAAAACCTTGATCGACAAACGGGACCTAAGCAGACGTAGTGGCTTTTAAAATGTATACAAAGTGATTGTGCAGAGGTATAATGGTACAGTACATATCTGCAGTGTATACTGTACATAACACTCAATAGCAATATTAAACATGTAAGTTACTGACTTATGTCTTTACTCCACTGTATTTTTTATCGTCATTTTAATGTAAATTCTCCTTTCTTTCTAATAAAAAGTCTACCATAGTTTTGTATCATACACCACAGCATAGGGGTGACCATACAACTTGTGAAATCTTCTATTTTAAAACGTAATCAAAAATTTTTTCAAAATATGTTCTTATGTTTTTCCTAGAAAAATGGAAGGAGATGCCCATACTGTTTTTGCTGCATGTAAGCAAATTTACTAAGAAAAGAAAAAAAAAACCAAACAACTTAATGTTTTTGTTGTTTTTATATTAAGATGATAATCAATTTTAATAAAAATAATGTGTTACAATACTTCATCCAATAATAAAGCTAACAACATTGAACATCAGGCGTTAGAGAATGCAATGTTATTTTTGCTGATGACGACTCAATGCCGGTTATTAGACTTGAGAAGTCTTCCTGTGGGGGAAAATGGGGGAATTCTTGTAGATGTTGTTAATCCCAATCATGTGGAGGAGTGGGTGTAATTTGGTTACGAAAGTGTTAACCAAAAAAGTTTAAAAATATAAAAAGGTGAACAAATGAAGTAGTGAAAAGAAATATTTTGCATAAAAGTTTACAGCAAAAATTAAAATTAATTTTGTTCCCCTGTAAGTGCATCATTATGTCACAAAAATGTAGTCCACGGCAGGCTAATGCTGTGATATGTTTCTATTTTGATAAGATTCAATACAATTTTGCTTATATTATTTCATATTTTGTTATTACATACTCTGTTGCTATTTTCTACCATACAGTTACTTTAATCAATTGATATGTTTGTAAGAATACTGTATCAATAAACATGCTACTGTGCCTTTCTTGGGTTATCATTTTTGGGTAAAAAAAGACTTACCCAAAACTTGTTCCTTGTTATAAAATAAAATTAACTTTGTGCATCTCTAAGATATGAAAATAATTGCATTTAATATTGCAAGACATTTGGTAGAGACATTATGTGCGTACTTAAATTTATAACACCTAACAAATATAAATGTTTTGTCAAGATAGGCTAGCTGTAAAACAGACAGTACTTGTACAATATTTCTTTATTTCATATTAAAAGTATACTTGCTAGAGTATTTTCTGTTAAAAATGCAGATTGGCTATTGTAGATAGCTGATGTTGGTACGTAAGCAGGCCTTGACTAGCATAGGCTTTGTAGCTAGCATAATGACACATGTCATATATATTTTTTAAAATATATCCTATTTAAAAAATGTGCACATTATGGGTGACTATCTGTAATATAGTGCATAATTGTGGCTATTTCATCAGTACAATTAGTGTAGCTATTGTCCAGTATGCCATAGACTTGTACAGTATATAGTATTATATGATGTTCGCCTAACGTCCAAATTGCTCAATGTCCAACTGGCCGGAATGTAACCCGGACGTTAAGCGACACATACCTGTACTTACCAAAAATGATACACTTTTCATTGAGACAATTCCACTGTTCATCAAATCATTGAGTCGACCAGGTGTAGCCACAACAATATCTACTCCTCTGGTGACAATGTCTATCTGCTTTCTTCGGTTACCGCCTCCATACAAACAAACACTGAACAAATTAAAAGAGAAAAGAAAAATACTCAAGCACAATACATCACATTCCTATTCAATAAACGTTTTTATTTTTGTAAACATCTTTAAAGATCCATGAAAATAAATTAATAAAATAACACAGAAATAGCATTCCAAGGGAAATTATGAAACACCACCACCCATATATGCTGTGTTGGGGGTGATCAAATTAAAAAGTTGGGCTGGGATCACTAAAAAATGTCTGAATTTTCAAAAATCAAACGGGCACAAATTAGTGACCAATTTAGCATAAGCTTACATTGAAAATTGAACCCCCCGCCCCCACTAAAACCCTATTTTGGAGAGGAATGTTAAATAAAGAAAAAGATTTTCCCTACTCACTGAGGGAGTGTGTGTACAAAATTTCAAGTTTCTACTATGAACGGTTAAGGCTGGGCGAGGTCCGGCTACATAGATAGATACATATAAACGTGAGAATACATGAATAACCTAAACCTTTGGTAGCAGTGATTAATTATGCACCCATCTTTCTCTTTTAATAAATGAAATTCAAAAAGTTTACAATCTGTAACCTTGATATAAGAAATGGAATTACGAAGATTATAAAATTATCAAGAAAATAAGAATATAACAAATATTGTTACAACAGAACATAGGGGTGACAAAATATTAGGGGTGACACTGCATGGCAGCATACCAGTAGCTTGAAGTGATAATGTTCGATACGTGTCAAAAGTAAAGCTAGAAAAAAAAAAACATACCATGAAACATCTTTATATTTGGTTTTCTTGATTTCCTCTTCAATCTGAAGAGCCAATTCCCTGGTTGGGCAGAGAATCATAACTGTTGGACCCGCACGTTCTTCTCGTGGTCTGCAATGAAAAACAAATATTTCACAAGATTTCTTCTTTTTTGTTTTAACTTCTTTTTACTGCAATTATAAAAACAATCTTCCAAATTTAAGTTAATAAGATAAATGAGACTAAAAAGAAATCTGACTTTTGAAAATTAACAGCCCAGCTCAATCGGTGGAAATTCTATAGTACATTTGTAAGTTACGAACATCAAGTAATTAATTCATATTTTAAATAGTGGTGTATCCATTAATTGATTTCAACTCTTAGTAAAAACAAATGCATTATCCTTAATTTTAAACAACTTCAGCAAAGTAACATTCTGATTTTTTAATTTTTTTTATATACATGCTGAAGTACCTATCTACACCGGGTGTTTAAAAAAAAAAAAAAAAAAAAAAAAAAAAAAAAAAAGACTTAAGCTTTCAGACTTGTGAAAAATGTTCCCCCATACCCCCTAAAGAAGAAGAAAAAATGTTCCCCTTCACTTTGACCCCTAAAAGGGAAAAAATTTTCGCTTCACTTTTGACCCCCTTAAAGAATTATATATAAACATAAAATAAGATATGTATATTGAACGGAAAGAATCCAGTTTAGCATCATAGTTACATTGTAAATAGAACCTCCCTCTAAAGCCTTTAACATTTTTAAAATTTTTTAATCAAAACTTTTTACTTTAAAACCTTCCCCTAGATCAGTGGGGGAATTTGGGTAATCCAAGAGGGGAATAAAGCTATTAGGTAAAAATAAAAGTCCAGTCTAGTGATAGGGTTTTCTGCACTTCTATCTATCAAGTCGAAGGCTCGAAATAAGCCCCAAGTTGAGAATGATTTATGATGTGCTCTCATTAACAGACCCACAAATCGAAGAACTAGTAGCAAAAAAACAGATCACAATGATGTGTATATCAGTTACGATAGCAGAATTCTTATTTTTTTTGTAATAAATTAGAATTTCAAATGATGTTTTCTAATTATTTTCCCTTACTCTCTTTGAGTTACAAATATACAGTAGCAGCTAGACAATTATAAAATTAAACTAATTCTAATTCTAAAGCTGTTTAACTATACATAAAATAAAGTTATTATTTGAAATTATTCTTTGTTGCAACTTAATAAATGGAAGTGGGGGAATACTAGTAATCATATTGACAAAAGTGGAGAATGTGAGGAATGTGAGGAATGACTCGAAAAGGTTGGGAACCACTGCCCTAGATGAAAAAGTATTGTCAAGCATTATTAATTTTTGATTAGTATTTTCTTTCATCCTAACTTTTTTAGTTGCTTTTTATTACTACTTACTCAGACTATCTACAGCAGTGAGTAAACTGTGCAGATCAGTGATAAATAATAAGCTCAGGGCAAGACTCAAACTCGCATCCCTTTAACCTCGGGAAGCTGCCTATGTACAGCACTACTCTAATGACTGACCTTATGGCTGGCAAAAGATAAAATTTAACCATTAAACTCATCCTTCACCTAGTCAAAAATTAATACTGGTTGACAATACTTTGTCTAATAAAAAAATTAAAAAAACAGGATAATGTTACTAATATTACAATTAGTGTACGTAAAAAACAATAAATTGCTTTATTTTCACTGAATGGCATGAAAGTTTTCCATCCAAATAGAATCAAGATTAGAATAGAAGAAGTCTAGTGAGGCCTATAATTTCAAACTAGCAATTTTACAGTGTTGTGAACACGGGGGATAATTATAAACCATTAAGCAATCTGCGAGTAATAAATTAAGGTATAGTCAATATGTTTGGGTAGACCATCAATTTCATTAAAATAAATATCTTAGATATTTATTTTAATGAAAGAGAGAAATTTTAATTTTAAACCAACAAGAAATGTTGCTTACACTGTTTGTCCACAAATGTGAATCAAAGCTGGAAGTAAAAAGGCCAGAGTTTTGCCAGTGCCAGTCTGAAAATATAAAGAATAGGAATCAAAATAATAATTACACATAATAATACACAACTATTTTCCTTTTTGTATTTACAATGCATACTAAAATTAGCAAACAATGATTACATTACAAACAAATGGATCCTATTTTGTTTGCCTGAAATGAATAGAGACAAGAGGGATGTTTTCTTGCCTTTATTCCTAAAAGGTGGAGAATTTTAATGCCTCCATCTATAGTCCACTGGCCAGGAGCCCAAATTTGGTGTATTGGTACACTTGGGGGTACTAAATTTAATAATGCATTTGGGTTTTGTACATGTCTGCTGAGTATGAAAATGGTTGATAGACCTTTGGCTGAAGCGAGTAATCTAAGTTTGATGAAACTGGTCATCTAAGCATCAAGTGGATGATTGGAGACTCAGCTCCAGATGTTGTTGTAGAGTTCCTCTCCTGCTAGTGCAAGCATGTTTGCCAGGCCCCAGATTGTACATTCCTTGGAAATGGACTAACATGCACATATGCCTGTTATCTTCAAGACTGCTCCAATATGAAGTCAGAGAATGAGGAGCAGAATGAACAAGATATTTTTGATGAGGTCATATAGATAAAGTATATTTTGTGTGGACATTGAATAAGATTGTTTATTAAAATGGAATACTTGGAATTAAGGGTATAGGGTAACATAACTATAACAGCAGTTTTGGACAAGGTTTGTCATTAATAGTCAAATTCTGATTTTCTTGTGCAAATCTCAAGACCAATTCCAGTGATATTCTTTATATAGTTTGAGAAAAACATTTGGTGTCACTTGAAAAGTAAAACGAGGGCAAAAATTACCTACAAACTTTTAAATAAAACCTATTTCTTTGTTTTGATGATTTATTTGGCATTATACTAAACTGCCAGGCTAAGTCCAACTCTATAATACCTATAGAATGATTATAGACCATAAATTATTTAACCTTTTATGGATTTTGGAGAAAATCCAGGGTTTTGACTTTAAATTATGTGATAATTCACTTAAGCTGGGCATCTGGCATGTCCAACAAACATTTTTGGACATAGTTTTGGCATCCCTAAAGACTCAATCATTTTAGTACCACTTTTTGAACCAATATTTTCCCTGGCCCATGGACTGCTAGTGAATCATTTCACTTAAGTTTTATTTTACTTCCCGTATCTAATCAATCTATATTAATATGCTTGTTTGCACCAATATACCAACAGTATGCATAACACTTCCTTCATTCCCAAACACAGTGACACAATAGTTACAAGTTATCTAACTATTCACAGATCCATTATTATTAATTTGTGACTAGTATTTTCTTTCATCTTAATTTCTTAGTTGCTTTTTATGGCAATTTTACTGAGGCCATTAATCTAAATCAGGGGTGGTCAACCATTAAAATTCCATTCACAAATGTTTTCATGCACAAGTTCAGATGTACCATACCAGTCTTGTACCACAATTCAATTTGTGTATAAAATATGCTAATATAGATATATTTAGTAATTTTACATGATATAATTAGGTATGTTCACCAAAATATATAAAAAAAGTTAAGTTAACAAATAAAATTAAAATTTGCCAAGAGCAATATTTTACTTTATATTCATTCATACATGGAAAACACTTCAATTTTTAGATTTTTTTACAAAAAATCCCCTATTTATTGGATTTTAATAAAAATGTTGTACTTATCTAAGAAATGATGATTTTTTAATGTTTTTTTAGAAGTTTCCATTCCAAATTCCCATATCAAATTTTTTTCTCCATGTGATTATACTATGATTATAACCCCCACCCCACCCCTGCAATTAAGTTGATAATTTTGTATATCTATAATTTTTGGACCCTAATGATTTTTACATATATTAAAGATAAAGTCCATGGAAAGATGTTGTCTAGTTTGGCGCATCAATGCTATTGCTTTTATCACGGATAAACACAATCTCATTTTTAGCCAATTTTAAATCTTGTATCTGTGAGATGTCAGTTTATTTATTTATTTTTTTTACTATTTAAACTAAATCAAGGAAAATAACCCATACTACAAAAATGGTTATTACTTTTTTCATTATTATCACTGGGGTGCAATGCGCCACTTTTGGCACATGTGCCATGGTTTGGCCCCCCCTGCTCTAGATCTTACCCTTTATTTCTGATCGGCACTGTTTATTCACTGCCGTAGATTAAAGTTGCGTAAAAAAAGCTACTAAAAAAATTAAGATGAAAGAAAATACTAGTTGACAATGCTTCATCTAATAAAAACATGAATAAAAGATAGTGATGGTACTGATACTACAATTGTAAAAACAATAACAAATAGGGTGCTGAGAAAAATCAGGGAAGAATATAGGCCTGGTTTAAAGGTTAGATTTGATCTTCTGCCAACCAAAGAATTATCATAGCTCAGTCGGTAAGAGCAGCTGGTACAGTTAACCAGGCTTCCCTGAGGCAAAAAAGACGTGAGTTTCTCTGCGCTTATCCTTTATTTCCTCTGTAGACAGACTGATTGAGTAAAGTTGCGTAAAACGCAACTAAAAAATTAGGATAGAAGAAAATAATACTTGCAAATTAATAATAATGGTTGACAATGCTTCATCTAATAAAGATAATATTGCTGCTGCTCATTAATGATTCTAGTAGAAAAGAAAAATTATCTATGTCATTCGATAACAACTAATAAGGCCCAAGGCCAAATCTTTGACAAAATTGGAATGTACTTGTCAAAACCAGTATTTTGTTACATACACCATTTTATTGCTTTTTTCTTCTCTATACAGTCCAGACTATGTAAAATGTAATACTAATAGTCAAATAAAAAAGATGAGCTGGACAAAAGAGGAATAGTTTTTACAAGTAATATTGTTTTTGAAGTTAAGAATAACGGTTATTCAACTACATACAGTCTATGTCCGTAACACCTTAAAAAGGGAAAGCTGGTTGAATAAGAAGAGGGGGCGGGGGGTTAGTGAAAGAGTAAAAAGGGTTTGGTATTTCTGAGATGAGGTGTTAGTATTACTGATACTATTGTTCGGACTGAGATCCTCATCTTGGTTGTCATTTCCACAACGTTTCGGCCGATGTACCCTCCGGCCTTCTTCAGGTGTCAAGTTTTGTCGGTCACTTACCGGAACTATTGAACTGAACCCTTTATTTGATCCACGGGGGTATACTGTCCTCATTCCACTATCCATGTCCTAGAAATTATTTCGTGGTTATTTTTCAGTTTTGGTGCTCCTGCCTGGGATTGAACCCACAACCTACAGATGACTCAACAGTCAGGCGCTTTTTAACCAACGCTTTAGTTATCTAGGCCACCGTCACAACTTGGGACGGTGGCCTAGATAACTAAAGCGTTGGTTAAAAAGCTTCTGACTGTTGAGTCATCTGTAGGTTGTGGGTTCAATCCCAGCTAGGACATGGATAGTGGAATGAGGACAGTATACCCCCGTGGATCAAATAAAGGGTTCAGTTCAATAGTTCCGGTAAGTGACTGACAAAACTTGACACCTGAAGAAGGCCGGAGGGTACATCGGCCGAAACGTTGTGGAAATGACAACCAAGATGAGGATCTCAGTCCGAACAATAGTATGAGTAAAAAGGGATTCTTCCGTTGTCATGGTGACACAAGTATGCACCAAAGACACTGTTGGCTGTTTGTGTGAAATGATAAAAAGAAAACGAAGCAAAGAGGGGAAAGCGAAAGGAAGCAAAGTTCTTCCCTGTGAGAGAGAGAAGTGGACCAGGCGGACATCTTAGACTGCCAGGTGGAGAAAAAGGTGGAAGAGGAGGGTGGAAAAAGAGAGGGTGAGGAGGAAAGTGAAAGGAGTGGGGGGAATAGGAAGGAAATTTTCTTATTTTGTATCAACTTTTGAGGACATTAAATTCTATACTTCGAGTTAAATATTATATTACCTTTTTTCATAGAGTTAAATATTTTTTTGCTTTCATAATTTTTCTCTTGTATCAAAAGCTTTAGAAAAAAAAAAATACAATTTCAAAGAAATTATGTATTCCATGGTTCTCTAAAAATTTCCAACAATTTTATAGTAGTTTTCAAAATAACTGGAATCTCCACGGGTATTGCTAGTCAAATATAATTCACAAACAGATGGACAGACATCAAAATGCATGAATATTTCTTTTTTTCTGCATTAAATCAAATCAGAATTATTTTGTTCAATTCCTAAATTGCAAAGATGCACTATGGAATTGTCAAGACAGGGACATATTTGGAGCTACCTATCCATAGAGAAAGCCTATTTGACCTATACACTTTTTAATTTGCAGATCTAATTATGACTAGAAAAAGAACAATAAAATATGAATAAAATAAAACTTACTTGAAAATCAAAAACTAAGCTTTTGTAGAATTTATAACAAGTTAAAAGTTTTCAAAGATTAGGGTAACGTTTTGAAATGAAACGAAAAATGAAGCTTGCAAAACCAAAAAAGATTCTCTCACCTGTGCTATTCCAATAAGGTCCCTTCCTTGTAACAAAACAGGCCAAGCTTGACTCTTGATAAAATAAAATAAAAAGTAACGTAATTTAAATTTTTTTAAATAGAATAAAGAAACACTCATTTGTAGATTCATGGGAGTCCTCCAAAAATTAATCTAATATTACTTTGGGCCTAATTTAATCTAGATTATTATCAGCAAATGAATATTAAAAAATTGATCCATTTATAATTATAAAAAAAAAATGCTGATATTTTTTCAAAAATCTATTTTAGCCCAAAATTTTAATAAGATTTATATTAAACATTCACAAAAATAATGATTAATCATTCTCTAATTTCTACCATATAGCAAATCAGCTTAATCTTTTAGATATTAAAAATAAACGAAAATAAATCTAAAAATATATTAGCCTCAATAAAATGTTTGAATTTTCAAGGCATTCAGTAATAAAAAAACAAAAACAATATTAGTAGAAATGAGGCATTTTCTTAATATAGTATTGGCTTGAAGATGACTTAAAAATGACAATATGCAAAGACATCAGGTAATCTGAGAACAAAAAACCTACTAGCCAAATTTCATAACTTCATCACAGATCGATATGCCAATTAGAAGATTGAATTTTAGTTTTTTTGGACAAAAATACAGTTCAAATAAATTAAATAAACCAATTTATTTTAAAATAGGGAAAAGATAATTAAATGCTGAGAGTCAATTACCTGAATGGGAGATGGCTTTGTAAAACCTTGTAGAGAAATCTGTTCCAATATGGCCTCTACAAGAAAAAATATTTAGAATAAAAATTCAAGTCAATTAAGATTCATTAATTCTTATTTTTACCAAATACACTAAACTAGCAATAATGATTATTAAACAACTTGTATATCATAGATATATGATATACAATATACTATGGCAACATAATGCTTATTACAATTAGCCTTATAAACTACTGGACTACAAAGTGGAACAGACAGACAAACATTGAATTTTATATATGAGTGGTAGCACATGATAAGTGCCCAACAAACTTTTTTAAGAAGTTGATATTTGTTATTTTTAGAGCTACAATGCTCATTTTTTTAATGTTATTTTGAAGCTTGAACACTATGAATCATAATGCAGTGTTCAAGCTTCAAAATAAAAGAAAATGAGCATTGTAAGCTCTAAAAATAACGAAAATATCAACTTTTAAAAATGGTTTGTTGGGCACTTATCATGTGTAGCCACTCACATATAAGTTATATACACACTTGAGGTACAGAGTGGCTTTACTGTTAACGAGTAGGGAAATAGATTTTGCAAACCAAGTTCAAATTCCGGCTGAGGTAGTTTGATCAGTTTGCACTAATGATCTTGGGAAAAGCATGAAATAAGTAAGATGGAGCCTTTCAGCATCTGGGAGAAGGTTACTCTGACAAAAAAACTACAGCTTAGCAGTCGCCTTGGCTATCTCTGCCTGTTGAGCTACTGAGGAAGGGGACCAAGCTTAAAGAGTGGACTGTGTGCGCAAGCTGATTTCCACTAAAAAGAATTAAACCAGTGCAGGCAAAGAATTAGCTAACACACACACACACACACACTTACCATGATTCTGGAATGCTTCTATGAATGATGTCACTGGTTTAGGGATCACATCTTTGCTGTTTACTTTTAGATCAACTACTTGAATATCATTGTTTTGTTTTCTATAAAGATATCATAAAGAAAGTCATAACAAAAATAAAATTACAGTAGAATTTAAAAAAAAAAGATAAATATTTTTACAGACTGCAGAAAAAACAAAATATGGATTTTCAAAAACTGGAAAGATTTGTTTACTCAGATTTGACAGTGCTTTAAGTCAATTACCAAATATTTCTTTTTCTATTTTGATTTATTAAAATAAGATACTTATTGGCTTTTATTTGCTAAGAATCATTTACCTCAATTATTACTTTGAACCCATCTATTTTCTGAGGGCCACACCAATTTTGATTTCATGACAAATATTTTTGCATAAAATTATTGTAAATTAGAATAGAAAACCTCTCTGCATTGTGTTCTTGTTCTTCAGTTGATTTTGAATCTAGTCATTTAAAAAAGATTTTCAGACTCCAGACATAGGCATAGTTTGTACTGTCTCTTCTTTCCCAGCCTCAGTACACATGCATGCATCTATTTTCGGATTGATAATTTTTCATAACATAAAAATGTATGCCAAGTTTTGACAGACATAATTAAAAGCCAGCATCAACAGTGGAGTTGCTTCCAACTCAGCAAAGCTCAATTCTCACTCTAAAGTTACAGTTCTTTTGGTCTACCGGGTGTGTTGACTGTCTGGTTTTGATTAAACCAATCAAATAGTTTTTTTTAGACATTTGTGTGGTTTCATATTGCATCAAGGAATCATGACAAATGCACTTTTAAATTATCATTTTACCTCCAATTTGAAGAGCTCTAATTTCCGACTGTCTCCATTTCTGCAGACAGAATTCTCCTTGTCTTAAATGTCAGATCCATGATCAACTTGTCTTTGGAACCACACAAGAACAAATGAGTGGCCACACAAGTGCCCAATGAACCATTTTTAAAAAGTTGATATTTTCGTTTAATGCTCAGTTTTTTTTAAATTTTGAAACTTGAACACCATGAATCATAATGCAGTGTTCAAGCTTCAAAATAAAACAAATGAGCATTGTAGCTCTAAAAATAACAAAAATATCAACTTTTTAAAAATGGTGCACAGCCACTCAGACTTAATTCCTCAGCCTCTATTGTTTTATTATTCTCATGGCCAGATCAAAGTGCTTTAAGCTGTTCCACAATTCTTGATATTGCATTTCCATACAGGGGGTCTCATTTCTGGTGTAATTGCTTCTGCACTCAGATAACTATCAAGAATATCAGTCTTTAATATTATTTAAATCTATCCTTACAGGCCATAGTTTTCATGACAGCAATAACACTAACAATACTCTCAGAGGATATAAATGTCAACCTGCTGGGAACATAGCACAACATTCAAACTCAAACTCTGATTCTACCACAAGCAGATCAGTGACAATGTGCACATAGCCATATTCTTTCCTTATTCAGTCTCACTTAGGAAAGCAGTTCCTAATGGTGAAGCTGAGCTTGAAGTCATCATAGCAGCTTTTTAAAAAGCTAACTACTTTAGAGGGTTGGTTGGTCCCATAACAGATCTACTTTAGATGATATAGATAAAATGTTACACACATTCTAGATGCAACTGAGGTGGGGAAACCTAGCCAGAGGCACTTTCATTGTCTAGAAATCCAGTGTGAAGTTACTTACCGGAATTCAGCAACTTCCAACTCTGTTCTCTTTGTGACATTTGGATGCTCCACATAGAAATTTTTAATCACAGGTGCAAGGCCTATAGTATTGTAAAGTAAATTTGAAAAAAACAAAAAAAAAAACATGTTTAGAACTTAAAAGAGATACAAAATACAATCAATTTAAAACCAATATATCCAGCTGTAGGAATAATTACATCGATATGTTTTAAAATAGTTTGTGCCAAAGGTTGGAATAGTCGGATACATTCAGTTGTAGCAACAAAGCCACCCAGGGCCCCATACATATATGCATGCTAGCTAATTTCAGGATGTATATAAGAGTTACTTTGGATTTCACTTATTTCTTACATAGAAAAGTGATGGTTTGTTTAATTTTTAGGTTCTTCATTCTAAACTTAGGATAAGATAGAGTAAAAATGTAGAAGTTAGAAAAACTAACTTTATACCAACTAGCAGAAATGCAGAATTTCTACAGTGCATCTTTAAATTTAGTATTATTAATAATTCATATATTTTAATAATTAAGAAAGAAAATCATTTTTATCTACATTTTTAAATTGTGGTTTATACAATTGCAATCATGGGGGGGGGGACAATATTATTCTGAATTTTCTTGAACTTTATTAAAAGACAATATTCATTCTGAAAAACATTCATTTTCTTTTAGTGGCCAATCTTCCACTTTGTCAAGTTTTACATTTCACAATTTATGGCTATTCAAAAATTAATGTTGTCAGTGGCTAAACACTGGCAAGTCTATTCCAACTTTGGAGAAAAGTATGGTTTGGGGTCTTATTTATTGATAGATAGCATTGAGAGTCTTTCCATCTAAATAAGATCATTGTGACAGCAGAGTGAATGTATTGTGGCTGGCAAGAATAGGTAGCATTACAAATACAGTAAGTAGAACCCTGTAATTGAGTTAATATATAGATTATGAAAAATACTAAGGATTACTCTTGAATGCTACAATATTTTAAAATTCTTTTTTTTCCTCACCAACCAAAACATTCACTAAAAATCCATCAACAGGAATAAAAGAATCTAAAAGGAGTGGCTAATTCCAGTCTTTTACTATTCTTCACTAACTGATAAACATGAAAATAATAAAAATAGATATTTAGTAAATATTAAATGAAGAGGCCAAATTGGAATTGTCTATTCCTCTATGGTCACCAATATTACATAAGAAAGAGGATATGAAATTGTATATTAATTGTCAGTTATAACACAAGTCATTGATATCATCAGATCAATTAAAAGCAGATAAAATTACATGTAATACATACGCAGGGTTGCCAGATTAGTTTTCTCAAAAGCAGACACGAGTGTTTCAAAATCAGATAAAATGGTCAACCCTGTTCCAAATTGGTCAAATTAGTACAGAAGAATTGATGGCCGAAAATAGCTAGATTATCATCACAATAATGAAAATAAATAGTTAAAAGTGGCTAGAACTGATATCCAATATCTAAAAACAATTTCTCACTTATTTCTAAACGCAGCAAAAAATATCTAAATTTAGATATAAAATATCAAAGTTGGCAAGATGAGTGGGGCCTTAAATCGAACATAAAGGGTGAAAAACATACATGATGTTCAAAATCAGACATATCTGGCAACCATGTACATAAGGAAAAGGAAATGGATTGAAAAAATAACTTAAAAGAGAAAAATCAGGAATGTTTTAAAGAATGTATGAAAATTATTATGTTTATTATGCTTGATATATATTCATGTTTATGAAGAAGCTTTTTTTTTATTAAATCAACAATAAACTTTAGTGATTAATAATAAAATGACTTGATTAAATTGGAGGTGTTACATAATATTTATGTAAAAGGTCATAAGTATTTTGGAAGCGACAAGAATACCTCCACAGCAACAATAAACTCCCAAACCTAAATATTTCCATTACACATTTTTTAAAAATTAATTTTACATTGTTTCTTATTATTTGTTGCTTTTATCCTTAGCCAATCCATTCTTTAGACATTAAATTAAATTAAAAATTCAGAATAATGAAGTAACAACAGATGAGACTAATGCACATCCCAGACTTTGAGAGCTCAATTAAGAAATTAGGCTATCATGATTTGGTAGAGTTCTTTTCACTAATCATTCGCTTTTTTCTGATTATTCCACATTGTATGGTTAAATACAATTTTGTAGTAGTAGTAGCATACCTTCCAAGTCTCATGCATTTTAATACATTCTCAGGCTCACACTCACGAAAGGAAAATTCTCACACATTTTATAAAAAGATTTAGATTTATTAAATTGGTTTAGATTTCTAATAAAAATCTTATTAGAGATGAGTGAGGTGTAAACTTACAGCCCATATTCAGTGACAATATTGATGATGAAATTGGAATATATTCTTGAATACATTTTACTCCCGATTACCCAATCATAACTTTAATTGGAGAGGAGAGTGTTTAGAGTCTGAGCCAAATTCAAATGTGGCAGCACAAAATGAAAGGAGTTGCCTGTACGTGAGAAAAAGTTTTGTTAAGAATTGTTATCTGTATGTATTCAGTATATGTTTTATAGAACTTTAGAACTCACATTATTTTTAAAGCTCATACCAAACTTTTGAAACAGGTTTTAAATAGACTTCTAGACAACACTAAATTTCAGTAGCTAATATGCCCTGAAAAGCAATTTTAGCCAATCTTGGATACATAATTTTCAAAATTGTCTGAGGGAGCATGCCCCTAGATCTCCCTAAAGCCCCCCTGATTGTCACACGATTCTCATTTATTCTTAACGTTGAAACTTGACAGGTATGGTAATAGTAATAATCCTAAGACGTACTTTGAGATTTTGCAATGAAGTATTTTTATTATACACAATTAAGACAGTCTGTGAAAGCCCTGAAGCATCGAATATAAGTTGGTCTCACTCAAAGCTACTTCTTTATTATGAATTTCAACAGTTTGCAGTGGTTCTCAAACTTTATTGTATGACAGCCCACTAAGAAATATATTTGACTCATATGGCACACCAACTGTAAAAATGAAATGAATTAGACAAAAACATTTCAGTAGTCAATGAACAAAACTTTATATCAGCATCAGGACTCTTGGGCTATAGTTGCAGTACACTATTGTGCTGCGGCACAGTTTGAACTGGTTCAAGGGCTGAAGAGAGAATTAGCTAATGAGTGTTATAATAGCAACAAAGAGGCTGAAGAAAGTAGTCATAAAATGAAAATCTAAAAAATAACTAAATATTTTTTATTGGCTATGAATGAAATTAATCTATAAATCACTTATGAAAAATTTATGTTACTATACATTTAGTAGACAGCCACTGTACCATTGACCAAGAACAAAAACTAACAACTAATGGATTAAAATTACCATGAAAAATGTAACAAGTTCTCACCAGCAAATTTTAGTCTCTCATATTCAAGTTGGTTTTCTCTTACTTTTGCGAAGTCCACTGGTTCAATTTCTGGCTGGGGGTGGTCAATGCTATCATAGAGATCCTTCATAGCCCACATCAATGTACCTCGAAGATCTTTTTTATTTTTTGAAGACTTGTAATCATCATCATCATCACTCTCATAAGTCCTTGAGTGTCTATAGCTTGGCTTCAAGCTGTTTCCCGCATTGAAACTATACGAACCACCCCCATAGTTGTCAAGCTCTGGCTGGGCCGCCTGGACAAAAATTGGATGAGGATTTTCTGCAATCTCTTTTTCCCAATCTTCTTCTGGGCCCAAATCAATCACTTGGGATACTGAGTTATGGTTGTGACCTGCAATGAAGAGAAATTAGTAAAAGAAAAATAATAGGATTGAAATATTTGGTTAAATTCATTTGTTATAGCTGGTTTCATATTGGAGGCTCAAAAGCATTAGAATAATTTTGTATAAAGCTCTACTCATTGAGTTATTGCAACTTAACTTAGGGTGCCCCAGGAAAAGGAAATGGATTGAAAAAATAACTTAAAAGAGAAAAATCAGGAATGTTTTAAAGAATGTATGAAAATTATTAGTTAGTCTAGTTCACCATTACTACTGTGTAGTGATTGCCATCTTCACTGGGTGCCCTATACTTGTAGCCTTGTGCCTAAACTAAGCTATACTTAGTAAATAACTAGGACGCCTCATTGTGGTGTAATGGTTAGCAAGTTGGTCTCACAGATCATTAATTCTGAGTAGTGAGTTCAATCCTCACTGGGCACCCCATACACATTGCTTAGTCTTGTGCCCAAAATAAGCTAATTATTGGAACTTAACTTACAAGACTGATACTAAGTCAATGAGAAATTTTCAAGTCATCGCTATTTTATGCTAACCCTAGAGTGTTTCTTAGAAGAAACTATCATACAGTATTTTTTCTTTCTAAAAAGAATGTATTTATCTTCATTTATATCATGCATCAAAATCTCTTAAAATGTCTCTCACCATTACATATTAATGTGACAAACAGATATAGACAAGTAGAGAGAGAAAGAGTGAATATTCTGAATACATTTGTAATAACAGTAAATATCTTATTTGTAGATATTAATATGCAAATATTAGAAATGTTAATATATGATAATTGTTTGCCATTATATCACATATTTAATATACATACAAATTAATATTTGGATGATATCTACATATTTAATAGATGATATCTACATATTTAATAGATGATATCTACATATTTAATAGATGATATCTTAATTTTTTTTATTAGAAATATTATTCAGGAAAATTAGATACTTTATAACAGTAAAAATCAAAGTTTTCTTTTAAATCAAGGAAAAATAGTTGCCAATACCTACCATTTGTTGGGGTAGTATGTGAAGTGTGGCTGGATGATTCAAAATGGTATGAGTTTCTAGCATCTATACAAATACAAAACATACGTCTAACAATAATATTTCACTACATGTAAAAGGCATCAACTTTAAATTACATTAGTAGTTGTAATATTATCTTGATTTAATTATTTTTTTAAATAGATGAAGTAATGTCAAACATTAATTTTTGACTAGTATTTCTTTCATTCTAATTGTTCTTCATTACAATTACTCAGTCTGTCAATCTACAGCTATTAGTAAACAGAGCGGATCAGAAATAATGAAAGGTAAGTCTATATGGTTAGTTTTGTCTTGTGCCAACCATAACGGTTCTCGTAGCTCATGCGGCAGAACAGCTGGTATGGATAACCAGGCTTCCCAAACCAGAAGTGAGTTCAAGTCTGATTGAGAGCTTATACTTTATTTTCAATCCACACTGTTTAATAACAGCCATAAATTGATGGTCTAAGTAGTTGCAATGAAAAGCAATTAACAATAAGATGTCAAAAACTAATAATGGTTTAAATTGCATTATTTCTATTTAACTATACTGCTGTTTCAAGTGTTTTTTTTTTTTTAATAGAAAAATATTCTATAATTATTAATTTATCAAAATGTAAGCAATGTACATGATTATGGCTAATATCATTATCTGCATATCTTTCTAATTATTTTCACACAAACTGAGAGATTTAAATTACAGAATCTGCTGAAGAGGGTTTATAACTCATGTTTTAAAGTCACTAGTCTCTGATATCAAAGAGGCTGGCTATTGCCTTTGTAGAAGCATATTTTATACAAACAAGCGCTTTTTAAATGCTGACAATTAAAAATTTAGGAACAGCTGCTTCCCTTGGGACACTAAGTAAAATCCAAGATTTAGAGGATTCTCTAAAGAGTAGTTCTCTTCTTTAATTTGTTTACTACCAGGTATATATTTTTTTTTTTTAAATTGATGAAAATTTAAAGTTTTCATTTCATGTTTAAAATGATTTTTATACAAATCAACTAATATGTACAACAAATTAAATGTAATATATACATAAATGTATGTAAGAAAAAAAAAGAAAAAAAAGAACAATACACTATTGTAATACAAGTTATCTCATCTGTGGCACTGGACTGACAACTTGCTAACACAAGTTATCTCTTCCGTGGCCACGAACAGGTTACAGAAGAGCTCTTCAATATATTAAGCATCAGCTTCAAAGAGAATAAGAATAGCAACAAAAACATTTTTTAATATATCTAAATGAATAGAAAATAAAACAGCTTAATAGAAACTGTCACATGACCAACATCCTTTGGCAGCATTCGGTGTTGGGGGGTGATCAATAATAATAATTAAAAAAATCTTTTAAATGGAAAAAGGGGGTGATCAATGAATAATTTAGTTATCTTACCATTTCTTGGATAGTGATCACTAAAAAAGTCTGAATTTTCAAAAAACAAGTGTGAATGCTGCAGGACACAAACTAAGGGACCAATTTAGCATAAGCTTAAATTGCAAAAAAAACAAACAAAAATGTTTTTTCTAGACATAATAAGGAGTAAATGTTTAAATTTTCAGCCCTCTAGCTCCATTGGTACAGCCTGTATGTGCGGAAGAATTTAAAAAATATATTTAGCTCCTAGTAATTAAGTAAACATGACTGATTTATTAGGCACAAAAGTTATTTCAGTTTTCCTCAGAGTTTGGATTTTTAAAAAAAAGAAAGAGGAGCTACCCGATTAAATTCTTAGTGCCTACTGCAATTATGAAGCTGGAACCATCATCATCAGCCTTTTAACATCCGTTGTTGGACAAAGACTTTCCACAAGATTCACCAGATTTCTCTTGAAACTGTCTAAATGGTCATGCCATGTTATTTTTTGTCAATCACATTTTCGCATATGATCTACGTTGTGAGTCATGATGTCAGTGGTTGTCTGACATTCTTACAACATGACTTGCCTGTTGCCATTTTCTTATGGATTCTATGATATCTCTGTCATCTGACTTATGTTTTTTCTCTAATATACTGTGCACGTTACACGGTTCTTAGTTTAAAAGCTAATCTTCTGGTTAGGTTCCACGTTTCAGCTCCATAGGTGACTACTGGAAGGACGCATTGGTTATAGACCCTTCTTTTTAGGACTAATGGGATTTTTTTTGTCTTGAATGTTGAGCTTGCTCTACCTAAAGCTTGCCAGCCTAGGGTGATTCATTGTTTGATTTCTTCTTTTGTGGATTTCATGGAGATTTGTTAAGTTATTAAAATATATAATATAAATAACTAGAGCCTGCATTTCCTGAAGGAACTGCAAGTGGGATTGCACCACAGTAGGAAAGTAAGGATCCATTTTAGCTTTATAGTTACAGTGTAAAACCTAAAAACTGTATGCAAGTGCAATACACAGTATTAAGATGCACCAATTGATGTTGGAATGGCGTTGATATCTCAAGAACTGTAGGAGGAGAAGCAGCGCCAAAAATAAGCAGAATAAGAATGAATAAATAGAAGAACAATAGTCTGCTTTCAGCACATGCGCAATCACACTAATTAAATGGAATAAGTTCTTATTGCTGGGAATATGGGATTCTTCCTATGAAAGAGCTAGTCAAAGGTCATAACTCATGAAGTTATTTCAATTAACATATTCAAGGTAAACAAAAATACATCACTACATAAATCAAATAACATTAAAAAAGAAAATTAAATTTTAATAAGACCAACAACTTTTTGTGCAGGTTTGAAATATGCTTGAAAACTGCATAACCAAAAACTCCTGCTCTATACTATATAACAGAAGGTTAATTACCGTTTTCATATTTTAATTTCAAGTGTTTTTTTTTTTCAAATAACCAAAACCAGACTATCATACTGTCAAAATTTTAAAATAAGACATGCTAGCAATAGAAGACAGATTTAAAAAGAAAAAAAAAAAAATCTCTTACTATAAGACGATGGACAATTTCTTGATAAGTGTCCAGTGTCACCACATTTGTAACAGGTTAAAGATCTGGATCCTGAAAAATTAAAATGTTTCATCATACTTAGCAAAAAGATTTTCTTATTTACATTTAGTGTTAAAAAACTTAATCCATAAAAAAATAAATAAAAAGGACATGCTTCATTGTAGACAAAAAGAACTTTTTTATATTTCCATAAATTTGCTATCATTAGAAAATGGAATGAAAATATTTGCTACAGTATACGCCAGACCACCATAAAAAAACTTTTACAAGGGTATTTGGAGAACTACCACTCACAGCACCTCATCCAAACCCCATAACTGACAATATCAAGCTTCAGTAAATGGCCTCTACTCATAATACCAGCGCATTGGATGCAGCGTAATACTTTTTCTAATTATATGCCTATTTTATATATCAGCATATAGGGTAAATTTCTTTTTTCATTTTATGCCAGCAATCTATCCATTTGAAATGCCATTGTTAACATTTTAAGTCATTCAAGACTTTATTATTAATTTTATGACTATTTACAGCCATCTTAATTTTTCTGTTGCTTTTTATCATAACTCCACTCATAAAATTAATAATATTGATTTGTAATACTTCATCTACAAAAATAAATAATAAAAATAATTGCTCTATTCAAGCCTTGTTTTTAGCATGCTCTAAACAGGAAGCAAGCAGAACTTGTGAAAATAAAGATGTTTTTTTATCCAATAAGTAGCAAAGCAAAAAGAGTTATATTTTACCAGACTATTTAGCAAAGAATATATAAGATTAAATTATAACAAGAATCATTTTAGGATATGGAATTTAAAAAGGTGCATTCTATGCATTTGAATGGAATTATAGAGTGACAGTAATTGTTACACATATTCTACTTAAAATTTCAAAAATAATTTAATCAAATTATTCACATTTTAATAAATAAATGAGCGTGTGGCATGGATTCTTGCAAAAGATGGTTTCAAACGGCTATAAAAGAAAAAAATGCCCCTAAACACAATAATAAAAGAGTAGAACCTGCTACCAAGGTAATTGGTGAATTAGATTGGTCCTTTAAGTATTCAAACGAAGACCTATGAATCATAACAAAAACAATGCCAATTAAAATATATAGCCCATGTAACAAGACTACCTAATTTTTCCATTCAGAAACAGTTGTTATTTGTCAATGAAAGAAACAAATTCTCAAATGAGAAATAAAAAGGAGTTCATGTTTTTGATATGCCAATTTTATCAGCATAGGTAAAGACACTCTAAAAGACACAAAGGGTGTAAATGAGAAAATATGATGATGACAACAATGCTATAAACCAGCATAAAGGAACATTTTTGAAGGTAGAGACATTTATTTTGCAACCCTGCACAAAGCAAAAATCAATACAAGATTAACTCTGATGCTTCTATCATTAAAAATAAATTACACTATTTCAGTATCAAGTTTTATGTTAAGTCTAGGATAACTTTTGACAAGATAAAAGCTGGTAAGAATGTGAGGCATAAGTGGAAAACAATAGGCTTGGCTAATGGCTGCTACTGATACTATAAGTGTGATAGACAAGGTAGGAAGGGAGAGGGGAGAAAAGAAGGTTTAAAAAGAGGGTAGAAAATAGAGTTAGGTATTTTAATAAGAGGGTAGGAAGGGAGAGGGACTGATGGCTGCTACTGATACTAAAAGTGTGGCAGAAACAGCTCATATATCTGATGATGATTATTGCTTCTTTGAATATGGAAACTATTAAACAAAGCAATCATATTTGCCTCAACATTCCAATTATCAAAGTTGTTTTCTTTTTTTCTTATATAAAATCTAAACAACTCCAAAACCTATGCTCATAGCCATAGATCATAATCTAAACAACTCCCTCACCTATGTTTATAACTATCATATTCTAAAAATGTTAAGGCCTGAGAGTGAGAGATTGTTGTTATGAAGGAAAAAAAAAAAACAAACAAATACATTACCTCTATCACGCTGTGAAGGACAATTTCGGGCAATGTGACCAACTTCTCCACACTGGTTGCAGGCTCGAACATCACGTACATCTTAAAAAAGAATTAATTAAAATTACATGAGAAAGAGACTGGTTTTAAATGTTTTAATGTTTATAGCCATAGATCATAATATAAACAACTCCTTCATCTATGTCTATAGCCATAGATCATAATCTAAACAACTCCCTCATCTTTGTTTATAACCATCATATTCTAAAAATGTTAAAGCCTGAGAGGGCCCCCTAAGCTTATTGCCATAGATCATAATCTAAACAACTCCCTAATCTATGTTTATAACCATCATATTCTAAAGACGTTATGGCCTGAGAATCCCCCTAAGTGAGACATTACCTTTATCACGCTGTGAAGGACAATTTCGGGCGATGTGACCAACTTCTCCACACTGGTTGCAGGATCGAACATCACGAACATCACGTACATCTTAAAAAAGAATTAAAATTACATGAGAAAGAGACATACGTGGAGACTTATTTTAAATGTTTTAATAGAATTTAATCGATCATAATCTAAACAACTTCCTCATCTATGCTTATAGCCGTAGATCATAATCTAAACCCCTGATTCTCAGACTTTTTTTTGCCGGAGCCCCCCTTCTTGACTTTGGACAAAACTTAGGCCCCAGACTTCTAACTCAGGCATTCAGAAACCATATTCCAACTAGACATTTATTTTGATAAACTCAAATCTTACAAAAACTCGCGGAAAAACAGCACAAACGGTAGTGTTAGTTGCTTGCTTGTTTGTGAGATTGTTTATTTTTTACGAGGGTTTTTATTTGGGGCACAACTGACTGTGTCAATGCCAGTCTCATGTCCCATTCTGCATTAAGTCTATTGTGCTGCTTAGTTTTTATTAGCGTTAAAGCTGAAAATCCAGCTTTGCACAAATATGTGGTCGGAAATAGAAGTAGAATCTTCACTGCTTGCAACACAAGGGGTTGAAACTTCGAATTGCTGACCATCTTTATCCAAAAGTCCAATTTTGCGGAGGATGCTACTGTCAGACAAGTGTCAATATTTTTGCACAGCAGTAGAGTTATGGTAAATCATACGATGATGCATAATGCATCTTTTTTAACTAAATTCATGTTCAACAATTAGTGAGAATTCAATATCCACACTAAGACAGAAAACTGCACTACAACTGCAGACTGCCAAGTGTTGAACTAAGTACACATTTAACAGTGTACAGAAACTCAAAAGTAAATAACTAATGTGCACCATGAAATGATAATAAAATTATCCAACTTATGCATGTTAATCAGTAGCGAATGTTTTTTCACTTTGGTAAATCTATCATGCATATCGCATGTCAGTGAAATTAATAAAAAATAGAAAGCTGTCAGCATCTTTAACCGAGATTCCCCCTAAGTGAGAGGTTGTTGCTATGAAGGGAAAAAAATAAATAAATAAAAAATATATACCTCTATCACGCTGTGAAGGACAATTTCGGGCGATGTGACCAACTTCTCCAGACTGGTTGCGGACTCGAATATCACGTGCATCTTAGAAAAAGAATTAATTAAAATTAGATGAGATTTGATTGAAAGACATTCATAGAGACTTGCCTTCATATTGTCATTGCTTTTTCAAGAATCAGAATGTGTAAAATTCTTCTGTCATCTGATCTTATGTACGATCAAGACAGACATGGCAAATACAAATATTATATTCATGTTTTGAACAAAGTCCACAAATATTATTTTGAATTTATTATTAGCTGAAGCATTGTCAATTATTATTAATTTTTGACGAGGATTTCCGTCATTTTATTTCTGCTGCTTTTTATCAACTCTCAGACCGTCATACTATGGTCGTTAGTAAGCAGAATGGATTGGAAAAGGGATGCGAGCTCCAATCTAACCAGAGACTTATTCTTTATTTCCAATCCATGCTGCTTACTAACAACTATAGAATGACATTCTGAGAGTTATATATATGGGCAATATTTTTAAATATATTAGAAACTTGAATAACTAATTAAAAAATAAAAAGATTCTAAGACTTTGAAAAGACTTACTGTTATTTCCACAAACAAGTTGCTCAATCATCTGTTTGGCTCTGTCAATGTCTGTGCTCTGACCAAATAACTCAATAGTACATTGGTTATTTCCTTCATCACTTTTACTATTTATCTGAAATAAATAAAATTGAAAAATTATCTACAAATAAAAAAGATATTTAACAATAAGAATTAATCATTGCCTATCAAAATATTAGGCATTCTTTCGCAAATCATCACCAGCCATTTAAGAAAGCAGGTACAGTAGGCTGGAGGTGACAAAAAAGTCTACTAAATTTATAAGGATTAAATGAAATATTAGTGACAGGATTACACCATTTGTTATAGATATTGCTGCTAATTGAAGTTACTGTTGCTGATGATGAAAAGGAAGGAGTGATAGCCCAACCCCTTCCACAGTCCTCGACGCTAGTGATTACTGTTGTTAATGATGATGATGATGAGGAGGAATGAGGGACAGCCCAACACCTTCCTCATACTATCGCTGTGACCTATTTCTCTGGGAGCTGATTTTCACAGACAACCAAATTTATAAGGATTAAATGAATAATTACATTATAGTTACATTGTAAATAGACTAGTTTTGCATCATATAATGAACATTTGGTGTGCTAAGCATCCAAGAGTCAAAATCAGATTATAAAGATAATATACACTGTGCATGTGTAGCAACAGACAGAAAGAATTTTTTTTTTTAATTTAAAAAACTGTCTTACTTGATAATCAAAGAGATAGTCAAATGGACTTTTGAGGAGTTTGTTTTGTAAATACTTATCAAAATCCATTATAAACAACAAACATTAAGCATGGTCATTTAAACATCAGAACAAAATTATTTTCTTACCTTTATTTGTGTATTAGTTCTCTGCTCAAGTTCACGAATCTTAGTTCCTTTTCTACCTGAAATACGAGAAAACTTGATCATCAGACAATATTTAAACTTAATGAAAGCAACTCGGAAAAACATTCTTGTAAATATTTGATTAGACAAATGAGGGTAATTCCATGTCAAATCAACAAGCGGTCAAACCATGACCATCACGGATTTTGTTCAACTTTGGCACAATTATAGATTTGTAAGAGAGAAATGGCACCTGTCTCACATTTCTAGCTCAAAGGGTTCTGGAGATACTAACCTCAGAAGAAAAGAGAAGAAAATACGGGAGGGGAATAAAATAAAGGGTAAACATTGAAGTGTTTATACAGTGTTTATACCTAATGTATACACTTCATGACTTTTTCATTTTCCAAACAGAGACAATGCACATTTTTTTTATTTTCCAATATTTTTCTGTGTTCAAGTGAATAAATTAAATGTTCATTGGTACCGAAAACAAAGAAAAGAGCTGCGACTGGATGCTACTGTGGGCACTAAACTAACATTGTTTATTTTATTTGATATTTAGTTATTTTTATTTATGTATAATGTAAGTTTACAAATGTTTGTTTTCTCAGAAACAAGGATATGCTGCTGTCTGATAAATGCTATTAAGTGCACAAGATTCAGCAATTTTGTGTCTCATTTGTTATCAAATTGTATTTTATCAGATGCAAAAAAAGAAAGAAAAAAAAGCCAAACATATTGGCCATCGGCCGCCATGTTCTCTAAATATCGGCATTGGGTAAGACCCACATCGGTCGACCACTAACCGAGATCACGAGGGAAGAAAGGAGCTGATATGATTTAGAAAATCAACAGGAAGAAGCTGACCCCAATCATCATTCAACAATGGGGTGTGCTGGAGAAGCCCTTCAAATCTCTGTGGTTTGTGACACTAGCATCTTATTAAAGGTTGGGAAAAGGCTCTGGGATCAATGTCCTGAAAGCTGGATACAAACTATTGGCCATTGTTTTCCAGCAAGTCATCGACCAAGCCACTGCCTTCATCTCAGTCTGTTATGGCATAAAGCATAGCATGGACATGTCACACACTAGGCTACTTGTCTGGGAAAAAAAAGAATGGGGAAAGTATATATACGTATGCTCCAAACCTAGCTGCTCTACCGAAAGAAAACATTCATTGAGAATGTTAAGAGGGCCCACTTTCAAGTAATCTTGTGGCAAAATCTCAATGTAAATCTGCTGCACCCTCTTGTATTTTGAAGAGGTACCCTCAAGCTATAAGAATCAGCAGAGTAAAAAACTTTACCCGGCAAAACAAGGTTCAACCCCATGGCACCCGCACTAATATATATATATATATAAATAAATAATCGAAAAGCCAAAGCTTTTGTAGCTTTTTTTGTGGTTGGGATAACAGGGAATTACAGTAAAAAACCCAAATTTATCAATGCATGAAAAGTAACATAGATTGAACCATTTTTTAAAACTATCATCCCTACTCATATCTAACTTGGCTTACCTGCCAGAGTGTACTACATTTCAGAGAATTTGTTTAAGAATTCCAACCGAGTATATGATTATCAATAAATTAAAGCATTAATTATAACCCTTGAAATATCACCAGATGACACCATTTCTAGAGACAAATCAACTCAGAAAACTTCCGCTTGATTGAACAAACGGTTCAGAAGTTATAACACATTGAAATCTACTAAAGTCAAGCATAAGCCATGAAGAGTTACCTCCCATACACTAGGCATTTTAAACATCAACATAACGCACAGTGTATTGATTCATCCAATCATGTAGTGTTACATTTCTTCAAGATACATTAACTGTCCTCACAATTTACCCTATTAGTACCTACAGATTTACTAATGTTTAGATGAAAAGAAATTGTTGAAGATGAAAGTTTCAACATGGACAGAAAAGTCCTTGATGTCACCACATACACCTTTTATTTTTTAGTTGAAAAAATAAAAATGGACACAATGTAGGGAAGGTGGACCCGATTATAAAGTTTCACACCCTCACACATCCAATGTTAATAAGAGCGCACAACTAAAAACAAAACAATATGATTTATGTATTTACTTCTGTTTATCTTTCATTAATTCTCTTATTTCTTTTTATTTGTGTGTGGTTTTTAACATTGAGTGCGTGAAACTTTACAATTGGGACCACCTTCCCTACATTGTGCCTAAAACGGAAACAAATCTCTACTTTGAAGAAGAGATCAGGAAAGCAGGGTTGGTCTAGTTGGTAGGGTTAGTCAGGTCTCTTCATGTCGGTTAGGCCAATCAGTTGGGTAGTCAGATTTTTTCCCGCCCCCCATTTCTTTTTTACAACGACAGTCGCTTTTATTGTATCCCTATTCTGTTAGTAATTCTTGACCACGGAACATCTTATCCTGATTTTCAATGCATAATATACAGACGGAGTACCAAAACTTGCTCAAAATTCCAAGTCCTATCATCAAAATTTTCCCCTACAACCAAATATCTAGTTTGTTAATGTTAGTGCCGAAAGTGATAAAACCAAAACCTTTCCTATGTATACTGGGTTAAAATACAATTGTGATTATTATTTCTGAAATAAAAATCTAAAACATTAAATATTGTTAAAATCTAGCATAGTAAATAACTAGCAGGGTTACCCGGCATTGCTCAGAAAAAAGAAAAAAAAACTTCAAATATAAAAACACAGAACAAATGATATTTTATAGACATTTCAGAAAAGGGGGGGGGGAAAAAAAACCCTTGAATGAAAGAATTGGAAAGTAGAATTTAAAAGGGAAAAAAAAAGAATTCCCCCCTAGAAATGGGAAAAAGGATTCCCGCTCTATTTTGACCATTAAAAGATGTATTCCCATTGATCCCTAAAAGTGGAAAAAAAAAAGAATCCCTCCGCCATTTTAACCCCTAAAAACCCCACTCCCATTTCACACCCAAAAGTGGAAAAAAGAATTACCCCTCGATTTTGACCCCTAAAAGTAGAAAAATATGAAATCCCCTTCGATTTTGACGAAGTGGAAGAAAAAAAAAGAAAAGAAAAAAGAACACAGATACAACTTTTCTTCAAAAAGACATTTTGGAACATGAGGACATAGATCGTGTTCATCACTCCGTCAATAAATATAAATATATGTTCAGTTTGGTATAAGACTTGTGAACTGGACCCCCCCCCCCCTAAAAACTCGATAGTTGGAATTTTCAAAAAAACAAAATAGCCTATGTTTTATTCCGGGGTTAAGTCAATATCCATGCAAAAAAACCCAGACCCCTGGGACTTGTTTGGCCGTGATGCTCACTGAAAACATACAGAGATAGAGACCCACACAAAAATAGCGACTTTCGCATAGTATTAGAGATGAAAAGAGAAAACAATTTATTACTACTTTGTCATTGTATAAAACGCAATGAGTATCCATACTATGTGAGTGTGTAACACTTTTCAATGAGCATACAAAGTAAACTCTGATCTTAGGCAGAAAAGTATCACTCTGATCACAGGAAAAGGGCCGGGGAGCAAACTTTGAACAGCACACTCCTGGGCGAACCCATGCGCACCCTCGGTCAACCCCCAAACAAACAACAACCGGTAAACCTACGTTTTGTGAACGCATACGTTTTAAAGTAACCATTGACGAAATCGATTACGAATGCGCAAAAATGGGAAAATATTTTAGTGTGTCTAAAAACTAAAAAGCAACAGACAGTAAAAGTCTTTTCGGCACAATGTAGTGATGAATGGTGGAGGTCCCGATTGTAAACTGTAAACTTTGTCACCCTCGCTCACTCGATGTTAAAAACTGCACACAAATAAGAGAAAATTAATGAAAGAAAAACAGAATTTGGATTAGATACTATCCGTCGTAACCATATACAAATCTAAACAAGTGATCATTGATTAATAATAAATAGAGTAAACAGTTTTATAAATAATATTAAAAACTACATATTGAATTAAATTTAAATAAATAGTTGGTTTTAAATGTTTGATCAGTTCCAATCAGCTGTTCTTTTTTTGTGCATCTGCCGTAGTCGATTTTGTCAATGGTTAACATGTGTGTTCACAAAACGTAGGATTACCCCCCAAAAAACTTAATGAAATCACACAAAACTCGATGTGAAAATTACAAAGAAAACTAGGTAACAAGGGAAGTAACAGAATACTTCGAAGTCGTGCATTCGTACAACGGATGGAAAATAACGGTGCAGTTTAGTTTACCATGGCAACATTGCAAGAACCCCCTACAAAAACCTTAAAAAATCGTTTTGACTAAAAGAAAACAAAAACAACAATTATTAGAAGGTTCTACGGTCTCTAAATGATTCGCAAAAAATTACTGGCGAAAAGATCTTTTTTTTCGACTAGGTAAACTAAACTGAAGAGTAAACAACCTATTTATATTTTCGAAACAAAATAAACATTTGTTATTAAATTTTATATTTACAAGGAATTATTTGAAACATTTAAAGTAATTTATATTGCGAACTTGTGAAAAGCCGTAATGAAACAAACGCTAAAATATTAAAGTAAATCTTCAGTTTCTGATTAAACTAAAAACGATTTTTGTTTAGTAGTAACTAGTAGTACAGTCGTACTTACCAATAACGATGCCTATTTTATTTGATGGCACTTCCAACACGTGTGTCGGGGAAGAATAATATTTAGAGCGTCCACCTCTGTTCATCTTTCAATAATAGCAGAACTTTCAACAAAAAAAAAGGAGGATGAACAATAATTATTTCTTCACTCCCTCAACTCCCGACAAGAAAAGAGCGTACAAAAGCTCCCAGGATCGAAATTGGTAAAGACAACAATATACTAAACGACGCTTAAATTTACACTTCCGGGTTAGGCTATGTTGTTACTTCCTGTCCGATTTAATATTATTACTTCCTGTCCGGTTTCGTTTAGGGACTGGGTGTTTTACTGAAATTAAATGGATGAAATCTTGAGAAATTATTTGTTGTGACTTAAGTTTATTTTTTGGTATCATAGTAAAATATAAAAGAAATCAACCCTTTTGTAAAAAATAAAACACAATTGTACATTTTACAAATAATTATAAAAATAAAAATATGTATTTTACGAAATTTTCATATTTTATGTTTCTTATTTATTCATTATTTTTATCAAGTCGTGTGCATTTATCAGGTGTGCCCAATAACATGCTAAAAGTCTACCACAGTCTGACCACTGGAAAAGTGTTGTTTTTTCAAGATGGCGTCCCCAATGGCCGCCAAATCCGTAAAATGCAGATTACTCGTTCATTATTCACCCTAGACAAGTTTTTTCAACAGTGTTTTGTAGTATCAAGTGTGTTTGATAACATATCAAAAGTCTACCACTGGAAAGGTATCATTTTTAAGATGGCATCCAAGTTGACTGCCAAATTAGTTAGCTGCATTTATGAAGATAACCCACCCTACACCTTGGAAAAAATCACAACAAAAGGTTTCTCAACAGATTATTGTAGTATCAAGTATGCTTTATAACATATTAAAAGTCTACCACAGTTTGACCACTGGAAATGAATAATTTTCAAGATGGCGTCTAACATGCTGCCAAATCTCTAAAATGTCCATTACACCTTCATTATTCACCCTAGACAAGTTTTTCAATCGGTTATTTAGTATGTTATTGAGCACACTTGATACTATAAGTATCAAGTGTGCTCAATAACATACTAAAAGTATACCACAG
>VCCN01005562.1:6157008-6188333 GCA_006491835.1 Architeuthis dux
CATGTCATTGAACTGCCGCTTCCTCAACTCCCAGAATTATAAGAACTGGTGAACGACTGTGTTGTGAAGAAAACTGACAAGAGGTTGTGAAAGATTGTACACCAACGAAAATAAAAACATCTGTTATTGTTGATTTTTAAATCGGCATCCAATTTTTTCCTACAATTCCAACTTGCTTTGTGACCAGACCAGCTCAGCTTGAGGAAGTTTCAACTAACTTTGTCAACATTCCTTATGTGGATCTTTGAACTCGGTGTGGGCCTAGATGGTGTTGGCAGGGTGAGACTGTCCAAACAGCGCTGGGGCCTTGTCACAAAAGGTGCTTTTCATTATATCTCTATTTTTACTAAATGCTTTCCAACCAATCATTATGTTGTTTTATTTCTTTTTCATGATCTTTCTCTAATTTTATCATCTCTCCTAAGTAGTTGTATTCCGGAACCACTTCCAGTTCTTCATCCTCTATTCTTATGGTTGTTCTCAGGATGTTACAATTGGATATTACTTTTGTCTTACTTCTGTCTTCTTTAAACCTAGCTTGAGACTTTCTCTATTCAGATCATTTAGCATTTCTTGTAACTCATCTAATGCTTCTGATATACGTACAATGTTGTCAGCAAATTGTAGATGGTTCAGCTACTCTCTGTTTATCTTTACTCCCAGTCTATTTTCCAACATGCTTTCAAGGCATGCTGTAAATAATTTAGATAAAATTGTATCCCATTGTCTCGCTCCTTTCCAATCTTTATCTTGTGTCTTTTCAGTGCCATTTTCATATATGTATATTCTACAACTGTTGCATAATTTTCTTTAATACCTTGTTCTCGCATTGAGTTGAAAACTGCTGTATGTTCTACTGAGTCAAATGCCCTTTCATAGTCAACAAAAGTCAAACAAAGATGTTTGTTATATTCTCTAGTTTTTTGATCCACTGATTTACTGTTTGTAAATGGTCTATTGTTGAGTAACCACTCCTAAAAACCTGTATGCTTGCGTGGCTGATTTTCATCTAGTTTTTGTCAGTCTGTTTGTAAGTACTTTTGAGAATAGTTTATATATATTCAACTGTAATGTGATCAGGCCATAGTTCCCAAAGTCTTTATTATCTCATTTCTTATAAAGTAGAATCACTATTCCAAAACAGAAGTTTTGAAACATCTTCCTAATTTGACAATTATAATTAAGGAAGTAGCATATATATATATCCAAATATCATGAAGATTTTTCATAATGCAGACTTAATGTTAAAACATCATCATTATAAAATATGTCTCGTGGATATAGCGCAACTGCCCCCAAGCACTGAGAAACCTTGCTACACCACTGAAAATATATTAAACTTGCTCAACGTAGACAAGCTTTTCCCTACACATACAGCTTTCTCATATACTACATTCTTATGCAGGTTCTGTATTGTATGTTTTAAAAGAACATAAATGTACCATCTGATTGTGTAGTGTACATCTTCTAAGGAGTAAAGCCTGCCTAACTTGTAAATCAGCTTTTAAAATCTGTTCCTTACTTGGACTGTACTGATTATATGAAACTACCTTTCTTAAATATTAGATTGAACAGAGACCTAGCTTTCTTCATTAATGGAAACTGGAGTCCAGCCAAAGAAATGACAATTAGTAACAAGCAAGCCTAATAAATGATACTCAGGAAAGGAGTCCAGAGCATCTGTACTTGTGTTAGGGCCATTTGTATCTGGCTCAACACAGTTATTTTACTTGGAAGCGACAAGGGCCAATTGCCCGCTTGATACTTAATGAAAGCAGGCTACTTGAAGTCAAAAGTCGGCCAGCTCTTGGATAATTAATGGGAAGTTGCTCTTAGTATCTGATTATGTATGGACCATTTCCAAATTGATTCTGTTCAGAAGGATGTCTTTTAAAGTGCCTAAAAGAAGTTAACCACAACTCTCCACATTCATTGTACAACTAAATTAGGAGCCCTGGGTGTCATCCCTCCTGCTTATACTTCTGTTCCCATTTACAACAATAAGCACTCAGCACATACCTCTGACAATGCCATACACTAACTAAAAACTGAATGAAAATAAAATATCAAAAAACAAGTGTCAGAACTTAGCCAAATTTGTACTACCAAGAAAAGGCATTTATGAGAGTATAAAATTGGCTGCCCCTTAACCTGTATAGTTACAAAAGATGATTAAACATGATTAAAAGTTTGTTTCAAAACTAGGAAGAAAAAGAATAGATCTGCTTTCAGTTGACAAAAACCTAAATTTACAATGGATTATTCATAAGAAAGATAAAAGCTTAATAAGATTTACTCTATGAAGTCATAAAATCACTATGGCAGGTTTTGCAGATGTTCTGGGAGTAGTAAATATTACCCTGCAAAAAGAGCAAATGCAGGTACAAGAAATTGTGTATGTCGTGAGAAACCTTCATACACCATTGCTTGGCAGACCTGCCATCACCAAGTTAGAGCTAATAAAATGGCTCAACAGCGTCAATTTGGATATACTGAAGCACAGATATCCAAAGCTATGTAGTGGCATAGGCCTAATACAAAGGCCAAACACTATTAAATCAAAACTTGGAGCAGAACCATTTTCATTAAAAAACCCTTGTCAGGTACCCCTTCCTCTAATGTCAAAAGTAAAAGATTAACTGCAACGAATGGAAAAAATAGGAATCATCAGCCATGTGGAAGAGGCCACTGAATGGTGCCACATGAATATGTGTCGACCTCACACACAACTAAATAAGTCGGTTTGTAAGGAGAAGTATATTCTGCCGTCAGTACAAAAGATGCTAGGTTCATTACCCGGAGCCCAGATTTTTAGCAAGTTGGAAGCCAATATGGGGTTTTGGCAAATCCCCCTAGCCATCAGCAAAATTGACAATTTTCATCACACTTTTTAGTTGATATTACTTCAGAAGGTTACCCTTTAGAATTGCGTCGGCACCCAAGCACATCCAAAATAGAATGATTACTGAAGTTGTTGAAGATCTACAGGGGTTCATTTGCCACATGGATGACATATTAATATCGGAGCACACACAAGATGAACACGAATCTTGCCTGCATGCTGCGTTAAAAAAATTGAGAAGATAAGAATAACCCTGAACTTGGAAAAATGCGAATTTTAAAAAAAACAACTTTTGGGTCACATTATTTCAATGGATGGAGTAAAACCAGGCCTGAATAAGACAGCAGCAGTGAAAGGATTGGGAGAGGTCCTGCTGCAGAGATGGGGCAAGAAATGGAGGCCTGTTGCCTATGCTTCTCAATCTCTCTCTCTCAAGTTGAGCAAAGGTATGCCCAAACCGAAAAAGAATTATTAGCACTGACATGGGCCTGTGAAAGATTCAAAGACTTTCTACTAGGGCAACATTTTCAACTGGAGACTGAGCACAAACCACTAGTAAGCCTCTTGGGTGTCCAAACCTTGAATGCCTTACCCCCGAGCATCCAACAGTTTAGATTAAGGCTGATGAGATATTCTTATGAAATATCACGTTTCCAGCAAATGTTTGTGGGCTGCAGACACGCTATCACAAGCTCCATTAGAAAAAAGCACAGTATGCCCAGACACATCTACACCGACAATATTATGGGGGTCTTACCAGTAAGTGAGCCATACCTTGAGAAACTGAGAGTTCACTTAAAATCAGACAGCGTATGCACTAAAGTCATGTGATTGTGTCAGGAAGGATGGCCTGAGTGCAGCGCAAATGCCATCTTAACTGTTAACTTTTGTTAAAAGGCACAAGACTTGTCCTTCCTTCAGCTGTAAGGGAGAATGTCTTAGAGAAAATCCTCCGATAGACATCAAGGAGTGGATAAATGCAGAGAACATGTGTGACAAAGTGTGTGAGCCAGCAGCTAAGCAAGGTAGTATTGAGCTGCGATCTGTTCACCTTAAAAGGGGAAAAAGTTCTTGAATGAGGTGGACTACTATTCAAGCACATTGAGATAGCAAATCTCACAGTCACTAGATCCACCAACCTCGTAGCCCACCTTCAGTCCATATTTGCACACCACAGAGTACCTGAGATACTAATTTCTGACAATTCTCAAGTAGTAAGAGTAGCCCAAGGTACCCATGATGATACAAATTAACATTTTCAACCCGATTATTAAAAAAATAAAAGTAAACTGTATTATCCCAATGTAAAATACACACTAGGGTTTACAAACCGGTATTTACTGGTAAATACTGGTTTTGAAAATGTGTGAGCAATACTGTTACTGAGACACCAATGCCGTCTTTTTAAAAAAAAACTAAATCAAGTTTTAAAGGTACTTTATATTTCTTAAAAATCTTCTTTTTTATTTTAAAAACCTCACACACCCTCCTAACCTCACCTTGTCCCTGAAAAAAAAATGCCAAGAAATCTTCCCAGGGGCAATAGCCTGCGCACGCCAATTCCCACTTTGAATGAAAGCGCAGGTAATAAACTGGTGGTTTTTTAATAGTCTTTTGTAAAAAAACTTTTTACCAAAGACTTTAAAAATGGTACTCAATACCTCTCTAAGCACTCAGCAAAAGGACAATAGTCTGTGCATGCTAATTCCCACTTTGAATGAAAGCCCAGGTAATAAAAAGACTAGGATTGCGGAACCTCTCCACAATGCTAAGGAGTTACAGCCAAATCATGTTCGATACACAGGTTCTTGTAATATCACCAAAGTTAAGCAATGTCAGTACCTAGATGGGTGACCATTGGGGAATACCAGGTACAGAATGAAGTGTCAACGAGTATGGCAAGCCAGAATTGGTTCTTATTAATAATTGCCCACTTGTGAACTTAATCCTACGACACTCTCGATGAGGGTATAAGTGGAGAATGATGATGCATACATCCATGAGCACAGTTGTATGGCATTACTATTCAAGAAAAAGAAAAAACGAAGCTGAATGTTTAGCTTGACATAAGATTTTTTAAATTGTTAGTGGCTCAATGCGTTCATGCCATCGATTTTGATGGTGAAACCCGTACTTCTTTTTGCAAGAGACAATGAAGTGTGGAGCAGTTCATTCCTAAGAAATCTGTTGATAAAACTATTGCAGAAATGGCATTCAAGTGTTTTCAGTTCTCGATTGTCACCAAAATGTTAGATGCTTTGTGTTTTTTAAGACCAAACTTCTCGAGTGCAAAGAAGTGAGAAAAATGTCTCCAAAGCAGTAGCTGAATATATGATGATGTGTATTTTTTCTATTAAATGTAAGTCTTCGTATTATTAATATTTTTTTTATTAAACCCATTGCATTTTTACCTATTTATTTTGTTCATTGAGTGCCATCTACCCGCTCATTTCACTGTCTGAAAGCATGTAGGAAACGGAGGACAAAGAAGGATGTGTTGCCAAGTGGACGACAAGAAATGTGTAAACAGAGTATGTGTAATGGAAATCAGAATCCTCACAAAGATCCCATCAGTGCCTTCCACTATAGAAAAAAATACAACGAAAAACCGGTAAAAACTGGTATTGAGAATTTCCATCTGTAATTTACTGGTATTGGAAATGTTGGTAATTTGCAAACCCATATATCTAAAAATTGAATTGGGATACACACTCATATATCTAGAAATTGAATTGGGATACACATTGGGATACACACCTATATATCTAGAAATTGAATTGTGATACACACCCATATATCTAGAAATTGAAAGAAAAATTTCATTCTGAATTTCTTAGATGAAGGATTATTATAAACCGTCCACCAAAACCTATGTTGATAGTTTTGATGACAGTTTTTAAGTTTCTCTGGCTGACTATGTATGTATGTATATATACACGTATAGGCAGCAAAAACGTTTTTGTTTAATTTTTTAAAATCCTCTCCCCCCAAATAGGTTTTTAGTTGGGGGGTTCAATTTGCAATCTAAGTTAATGCGAAATTGGTCCCTTAGTTTGTATCCAGCAGCATTCACGCTTGTTTTTTTTTAATTTGGACTTTTTTTAGTGATCACTGCCCTACAAAAGGTGAGAGAAGTAACTTAACTTGACGGTTTCTATTGAGTGACTAACCAGACCTGTCATTATTATTCACTGATTTATTCAGACTAGTTTGTTATCACCACAACGTTTCAGCCACTTTACCCTCCAGGCCTTCTTCTGGTGTCTGTCATACTCGGTAACCTTCTGGGAATTTCGAACCAAACCCCTTATTCAATCCATGTGGGGGTAGATTGTTCTCATTCCATTGTCCATGCCAGTAAGAATATCTTGTATATGCTTTTTTGGCACTACCTGACCCAGGGATTGAACTCGCACCTACCAGGCGGGTTACTAGATACACTTAACAAATACTCTTATTCTATCGGCCATTTGTCCACCCCACCCACCAAGGCATGGATAACGGAATGAGAACAATCTACCCCCATGTATTGAATAAAGAGTTTGGTTCAAAATTCCCAGATGGTTACTGTGTGCGACTGACACCTGAAAAAGGCCGGAGGGTATAGCAGCTGAAATGTGCCGATAACAACCAAGATCAGGACACTAGTCTGAATAAATCAGTGAATAAAATCAAGAAATTATTATCTACATACAGATGAAACCCTTCCTGTTTCCTTCTCGTACTCGATGTAATGTGTTTAAAGCCACTAAACATTGCTTTCAAACATGGGTGTTTGCTGCCATTTTTCGAGGAAGCGGGGGATATATTTAGTGGGGGTGGCGAAAAGATATATCTGGATGTTGGTTGTCAGGTAAGGGACTAGGGAGTGTTTAAGATGTGATTGTCCTAAGCTGTCACTGTTCACAGTGATCCCTTGATCTCTGACCTCTATAAGGTTCCAACTTTCAAACCACCTTGCACTCAGTGGGGAGGCCTGATCTTGGGTGAGTGGGGAGATGCCCTATTTGGCCCAGTGGACACCCATGCTTTCAAAATAGAAATTTGGAAGAGTGACAATTGCCCCCTTCAGACAGATTAAATTCTGGGATAACAAGAAATAAAAAGTTGGAGGAAAGATTTCCGAGGCAAGGATGAGAGAGAAGTTGTTTTGATGAAGTCTGATCAGTTGGAAGAAGACCAAAAAGTTATTGATCTTTTCTTGAGGCAGTTTATATTGAAGCAATTAAAGTTTTGGACGTAACAGAAATGAGATATTTAGTACTGAGATTCATTTGTGTTTAGTTCAATATTGTACTGTATTGATATATGGTGTGTGTGTGTGTGTGTTAATCACCGCTACCCACAACAAACCAGTTTAAACACGGGTTTGCTGGGTTTAAGTGATTCATGTGTTCTGACATTTATATGTATATGTATCCATGTATGTATCCAGACTTTGCACAGCCCTAACTGTTCATAGTAGAAACTTGAAATTTTGCACACACACTCCCCTCAATGAGTAGGGAAAACATTTATGTATGTGTGTGGTCTATATTGATTATGTGTATATACAAAGTTGGATCAATAAGTCTGTAGCCTAACAAATAGTTATTAGCTGAATTTTGATTTGAAGTTTTCACTGTGTAATGTTCAATCTATTAATATTCACCACTGAATTAAGTGCACTGTCAAGGAAGGAGATTATGTTGAAAGATAGATATTTGTTGTATAAAATAAATGCTTTTTTATCATTAGGTTGTGGACTTATTGATGTACCCTCTTATATATGTGTGTGTGTGTAATGTGTAAGATTCATTTTATGACAGATATTAACAGATTAAAAAGTGCAAAATAGAAGATGTACTCACAGATCATTTATTCAAATAATGACTGTGGTCAACACATCACACATGTGGCTTCTCTGAGCTCTCTGATCTACTAAAAACACAATGCCAATATGGCCACTCTTTCACCAGAATATAAAACAGTGCCCCCTACCGGAAGTTGATAAGAACTCGCCTGTCTAAGGGGAATAACTCAAAATACTTACTTAACATAATATATATATATATGGTATACATTGATTGATTTGACCATGTCAAGTTTGATTTTATAGTTAACATCTTTTTGCTGCAAGTGTCTGGGCATATAAGGTAGCCACCAGTCTACTACTCTGCCACAGGGCCAGCATAATTTACAGTAACAAAATTTGAGCAAAACAAGAAAAGAAAAGTATGCCCTAACAACTGTATCAGTTCTTACCTTGTTCAGGTGAGAATTATCCAGTCTTCCTTGACCTATCAAGTTCAGCTACCTCCCAGGAGTTATTTTTGCACCTCATTTATGAAGCCTATCATCACCTCTAATTGAGCACTGACTATGTGGAATTAAGGTGATCACAAAATGGTCAACACAAAGGCTACCAAAATAAATGTTTTTTTTCTCTTTCATTTAGCCACTGTGCTGACACTAAGTGCTTACAAATGGACACCACAACGTTAACCTCTTTAAGGCACTCATGGTAGTGTAGTTGTTGGACAATGGGGTACTCCACAGTGTGGCCTTGTGCCATACTTAGTCTGAATACCTGCATCATTAACCCTTCAAATGTCAGGTTCCTAAGTATCACTTGTAAAAACCTTGGAATTTGGGTCTTGATCTGATTAGAGGGTAGTTTGAGTATTTATTAAAAATCGCTAAGCTCATAAGGACTGTTTCAACAAGAGTATGACTGTTTCATAGCACAGGTCATGGCTCAGATGTACAAAGTTAAATTATAAGTGGCTGCAGTTTGTTACTCTGAATTATGCTGGCTCAAGGGATGAATATTGAACTCATCAGCCAAAAGTATAAAGTCATATTCTAAGTAGCTGAAATTTGTTATTGTGAATTATACTTGTTCAATGGTTGAATAGTGACCTGGTGACCCAGTATTATCTAAACTAATATTTGTTTGTTTGTCTGTGCCTCTTCTCTGGTAATACTACAAAACCGATTGACATGGTATTTGGCATGTATATTCAATAAATATCAACTTCCCATATAGGCTCACCTTTGAGGTCACTCAAGGTCATTCTCTAGACAATCTTCAGTTCTGAACATCGGAAAAAATAATTTTTAATACCAGAATGTTTGTCTTTCATTCTGCTTATGAATGGCACACATATGTCTTACAATAAAATCATTACTCAAACAAGTTTTGGTGTTTTTTTGGCAATGGCACACTGATAGCAGCCATTAAACTAACACGGTCTGAGTTTTATCTATAACAACAACTCTACCTAAATCATAGAAAGGTGGCTTAAATCTGACCCTCCTCTTTTTTTCATTGACAAAAATTCAATGTAATTCATTTCATAGTGAAAGGAAACTTCCCTTACACTTTGGTTTTCTCATTGACAAACATTCTACGGATTTCAATTCATAGTGAAAGCTTGCAACGTTTTGCAGAGAGAGGCCTAAAGACACATTACTGTGCTAATTCAGGTCATTTTCTGGTATAAACTTGACAGTATTTTTTCTATTAGTTTCTGGGGAGGAATAAGTAGTTATACATTATTATTCACTTTTAACTTCATCATAATGTTTGGTTTATTTTAGTAAGGCCATCATTCAAGGACAATCGGTAAACAGCACAAATTAGCAGTAAAGATTTATGTCTCTATGTAAATAAGAGTTTTTTCTGTTTGTTGTGTTGGGTAAGATGAATTAAGAAAGATATTTTTCACTGTGTTGTATATTTTAAGGTTATGTTTTTCACAGGCAATGCTGTGTATCCCGGCTAGTAAGATCATATTCTAAGCGGCTGAAGTTTGTCACTTTGAAATAATCTGGCTCACTGGGAGAGTAATTCACTGGTGCCAGAGCCCTTATGTTTTCCTATACATACCTTGATTGCAAGACTTGTTACTATAAAATTATTTAAGACAAAATGATTTTACTTGTAAAGCATTGAAACTCAGGAAGAAAGTGATTTTCAGTTTTCAGGAATTAATGCAAGCATTAGTGATAGAATAGGGTTATTATATCTATAATTATCATTGTAACTTTGGCAACAGGATATGATAAAGGAAAATTGTCTAGTTGTTGAAATATGTGTAATGTGTCTTCTTTTTCTTCAGTTCTGGGAGGTGATATCTGCTGAACATGGAATTGATCCTACAGGCAATTACAATGGCGACAATCGAAACCAACTTGAGAGATCTTACGTGTACTTCAATGAAGCCTCAAGTGAGTAATTTGAATGTTTGTTAACAGTTGTTTTGAGAACTTCAACTGTAAATTTCTGTATGAATTTCTGAGACAAGTTACTATTATACATTGATTTTTTTTTTCCAGACCAATTTTCTCAACTTTGTTGTCTATATCACAATGTTCCTGTCACTGTACCCTCTGGCTTTTATCAGTTAGAGTGTACAAAGGTTGAAACATTATTATAAAAACAACAAAATGAGGAAACTGGTTCAAAAGAATCGATGTATAATTGTAAATTTTCTCCTGTTCAAAATTTATTTCATTATATTTATATGCATGATAAATAATTTCTATGAATTGAAGTAAATTCTAAATATAATCCATGATGTGCCATGTTATGGAATATGAGACATGTCCTTTGATCATACCAGCCATGACCCTCTCTAGTCAAGCCACATTACTATATTATACAAACAAGAACTTTTTCTGATTATTTTTTACTTCATTATCATAATTGTTATTATTAGTATTATTATACAATTGCTGTTTTCATCATCATTATTATTATTTTTATGTTGGAGAGATTTGAATTAATTGAACTAAGCCAAATCTAGCACAAGATTGCATTAATAAAGTACAAAATAAAGTTTTAAACTATTCTCAAGGGTTTGCACAATCAATATATTTTCTGTTCAATAACAAGTGATTTTTGTTCCATTCATAAAAATATTTTATTACCTCCACCAAAGAGATTATATTTTTGTCTTCAATCTTTTCCCCTGACTATTAGAAACTGTTAACATAGGTCACTTCAGTTTTCAAGTTGGTCTGACTGGCTGGCACGCATACAGGCTGCACCAGTGGAGCTAAAGGGCTGAAAATTTAAACATTTACACCTTATTATGTCTATTTTAATTTTTAAATTCCCTCCCTAAATAGGTTTTTAGTTGGGGGTTCAATTTGGAATGTAAGTTTATGCTAAATTGGTTACTTAGATTTTGTCCGGCAGTATACATGCTGTTTTTGTAAAATTCGGACTGTGATCACTGCCCAACAAAAGGCAAGAGAAGTAACTTTTTCATTGACCATCCCATTTTCCAATTTTTTAATTGATCACCCCCAACACGGCATGCTACCGAAAGATGTTGGTCAGATGACGGTTTCTATTGAGTGACTAAGCAGACTTGTCTTACTATAAAATTTGCAATAATCAGAGTATGGAAATCAAAACCAACCATGTTTATACGTAGAAGAGTTAATAAAGAACAACACTTTTATCTAAATCTGTATGTTACGCTCTTTATCTTATTGTATACTTGAATACACCGTTCCATTCTAGGTGGGAAATATGTTCCTCGTGCAGTACTTTTGGATTTGGAACCAGGAACAATGGATTCCGTTCGTTCTGGGCCTTTTGGAACACTTTTCCGCCCTGACAATTTTGTCTTTGGGCAAACTGGTGCTGGAAATAATTGGGCCAAAGGACATTATACAGAAGGTGCAGAACTCGTTGACACAGTACTTGATGTGATACGCAAAGAATGTGAAGGCTGTGAATGTATTCAAGGATTCCAAATGACACATTCCCTAGGAGGGGGAACAGGAGCTGGCATGGGGACCCTGCTGATCAGTAAAATACGAGAGGAATACCCAGACAGGATCATGACAACATTTTCTGTTATGCCCTCACCAAAGGTAAGACTAAAATTCTTGATTTTTTTTTAATTATGCAGATATCATTTTTACATAGATTTTGTAAAGGACTCAAATTTCCTATTAAATATCCTTAAGTTAGAAGTGAGACTTGATTTAAGTAAGTGTTTAAGTAAGTCTAAAACAAATATAAAGTATATGTAAGATTCCACCATTGGAAACCAGAATATTCATAGTTATTAAACTTTGAAAATACCTTCAGATACAGGTATCCCCCACATTTGCTTTTACGAAAAAAGGCAAAAAGCGAAAGTAGCGTTCAGCGTTTATTTTGCAGTGAGCAGAACATGCTCTCTTCATCTCTCTCCTACACCTCAGTTTCTTGCTACACCCATTATCAACCATGACAGGGGCCAACATGCTTGCTTTTAATTGTATCAGCAAATGAAATGTGCATGTAAGTTACAATATGAATTTATGCTGAATGACTCTGAATACAGCTACTATGACAGAAAAGAAGACCAGCCTTTTTCAATATACTTGAAATAGGCTTTTTTGATAGCAGTTAATTGCGTCATTAAGCCAGCTTGAGTGTAATTGGGTTGGGTTTAAACTAATAAGAAAAATGGTAGTTAAATTTGGTATGTCCGATATCAGAATAAAGATTATTTAAAAAAATATTGATATTCTCGGATGTGACCGTCTTTTCACTTTTTTCTAACACCAGTGGAGGTCTGAATTTGTAGTTTATGGCTGTAGAGTGGATACTGACGTTCATTGCTCAAAAAGAAAATGCTGACTTCATCTATCTGCAGTAAAACACTGCACATAGATGAAGTCAGCATTTTCTTATCAGGGCATTTTGAGCAATGAACGTCAGTATCCACTCTATGTATGTTGTTCCGGATTCTATAGACCTCTAGTAGGTCAGCATGTTTTCTTCTCTATTCAAATGTCAAAATCTTTAGTAAGGAATCTATTTTAGAATTAGCTTTTTTTAGGTGCCCTAGATTTGTGGCCTTGTGCTGCACTAAGCCAAACATGCTGACGTTTTGATGTAAATGTTTTAATAAACATTCAGAAGCCAGAGTCTCAACTCAACAAAATCTCCACCCTAAACTTCTAAGCTAGCTCTCTATCTACCATGTATGTTGGCTAATTTTTGTTAATGCTAGCCATGTGATTATGGCTTCATACCTGACTGAGGAGTCCAGATGAATGGGCTCAGTGACTGGCAAGATCATATTGCCAGTATTAATCTACCTCTCTACAAAAGCAAAATGTGACATGATGTTGAGAGATATTCATACCCATCCCAGCCATGATACAGAACATGACAGTAGATTGCCTATTTAATATAGGCTTTGCCAGAAAATATATTTTATGCATCTTGGCAAAACTACAGAAATTAAGGAATGCCCTGGCCCTCTAAAGAGAGGATCATGGCATTCCCTAATGTCCGTTTGTCTGCAGATTGTAGATGCTCAATAGATATAATTTTGCTTTTAACCAAAAAGCTGAGAAGCGATAAGATTATTCTACTGCCTTATCACATGTTGTTTGAAACTCCAAGATGATGTATTGTCACCATTCCACAAATTACCTAGACCAACATCCTGATCTTTGCCATCCTTATCAGAACATTTTATTTTTATTTTCTGTACATATAGTTGGGTTTTTTTTCAGTTTGACTTGAGAATTTTGTGTCTTTGACCATTGAATCTGTGAATTGTTCCTATAAAAATATTAGGGAGATAAAAAATAAAAAAAGATGTTGGATAATACTCCAAGATTACTAGTTTGAACATACACCTGAGGAAGGCTGAAGAACACATCGGCCAAGTAATTCATATATTTAAAAAATATTGGGGGTTTTCAAAAGTTCCCAGAGCTCTTTTTTTGTAAACTAGAGACTTAATACACAGTTGAGTACCATTTTTTTTTTCTGGAAACCTTTGCACACAATATAATTTCTTCTTTTTTTTTTTGTTGCTATTCTCTATAAATTTGATAAGTCATTATCATTCCAAGTGTTGTTTTGGTAACTGAACTCATTCTTTGTGTTTCTTATGTTATTACCACAAGGAGTTCTGTTTAAAAAGAAAAAAATGACCCCTCTTTTTCTTTATGGATTTTACACCTGAAGAAGGCTGTAGAATAGATCATCCGAAACATTGTGGTAATAACATAAGCAGCACAAAGAATGAATTTGATTGTTGAAACATCTCTTGGAATAAATTATATAAAGTTTTAAATAGTAGCTTATCCATTTACATAATGATATACACTTGAAATAATTTTTTAAAAAGTTTTCAACACCTTAACAAAAGAAAATATTCCTTGTGCTTTGACATTCTTCTCTTCTATTACTTTAACTCCTACATTTTGCAATGCCTGATCAAAAGGCAAAATTGTCTGTGGCTAAATGCTGGGTGAAGCTTCAACCAATTCTTTCAAATGCACCACCTGCTTCACCTTCAAGTGTGGTTTCCTATATTTTATTTTGATCTTGTTCCAAAAGGAAACATACATGTTCTTCAGCCTTCCTCAGGTGTATCAACTGAAACATTGTGATAGAATGATGAAGAGTTATTTGTGGAATGGTACCTCCTTACCTCTAATAATAATCATTAAAAAATAATGTATACGCCAGTGTATAAGACATACTTGTAATTAAAAAGTGTAAATATTACACTGCATCCAATACACTGGCCATCTACCAAGGCTTGGTATGGACAGTTATGGGGCTTCAATGAGTTGTGGCGTGTCCTCCAAATGAACTTGTAAACCAATTGTTTTATAATCTGGCGTATACAGTATTTTAGAAAACTGTTTTGTATGCAATTGTCAAAAGAAAAAGAATTTTGATAACATTTATTTTTCTTTTCATTCTCTATATAACCCACTCAAGGTATCCGACACAGTTGTTGAACCCTACAATGCTACACTGTCAGTCCATCAATTAGTAGAGAACACAGATGAAACCTTTTGCATTGACAACGAAGCTCTTTATGACATCTGCTTTCGCACATTGAAACTAACAAACCCCACTTATGGAGACCTGAATCACCTTGTTTCCGCTACAATGTCTGGTGTAACCACTTGTCTACGATTCCCTGGTCAGCTGAATGCTGATTTACGAAAACTTGCAGTCAATATGGTTCCTTTTCCTCGTCTCCACTTTTTTATGCCCGGTTTTGCCCCTCTGACATCTCGTAGCAGTCAGCATTACCGACTATTAAGCGTCTCAGATCTTACCCAACAGATGTTCGATGCTAAGAATATGATGGCTGCTTGTGACCCACGACATGGACGTTATCTGACTGTAGCAGCAATGTTCAGAGGTGAAATGTCCATGAAGGAAGTAGATGAACAAATGCTTGCAGTTCAGAATAAAAACAGTGCTTATTTTGTTGAGTGGATTCCAAATAATGTCAAAACAGCTGTCTGCGATATTCCTCCAATTGGACTTAAAATGTCTGCCACTTTCATTGGTAACACCACAGCAATTCAAGAGATTTTTAAGCGTATTTCTGAGCAGTTTACGGCCATGTTCAGGCGAAAAGCTTTCCTGCATTGGTACACAGGAGAAGGAATGGATGAGATGGAATTCACTGAAGCCGAGTCTAACATGAACGATCTTGTGTCCGAGTACCAACAATACCAGGAAGCCACTGCAAATGAGTCTGATGAATATGATGATGAAGAGTGCTATGAAAATTAAATAGGAGATATTCTGAGATGAAATTTTATAGTGTTTACATAGAAAGAGGCTATGGTTTAAGAACTGGAATAAGTCAAAGTAAAACCTAAAAATTAAAAACACAAAATATTACTGGTATGCAGCACGTTTTCATTCAGACTTTAAAAAAGAATTTGACATACTGATGAATTGAAAAAAAATCTTTTGGCTTGAACTGGGGAAGAAATGAATGACTTAGCATATTTTTTATTTAAGATTTAATTCATTTAAATTTTATTTTCTTATTCTTGTTGAATGCTACTTCAGTTGTGATTCTGATGGTTTTTGAGTACAAATTTGGTGATTCTGATGATAATGCTTTCAGAATAGTCATTTGGGAATTATCCTACAAATAAACAAAAATACCTCAATTTGATTAAACAGCAAATGAATGATAAGGGTGTATATTTTTCAATTAATTAATAATTATAATTATTGGCGAGTACAGAGTACTTTTTGATATTACTATCAAAATCTCAAAGCTTCCCATGCTGTGATGTTAGAATATTTCAAGATGATGTAATATAACACAAATTAATTACAAAATCGGACAAGTGTTGGTCTGAATGAAGAAACCCATGATAATACTTTGAAATTCTCAACTTGGTGATTAATGTAAATAGCAGTTCAAAATGTTTTCCATAATTGAAAAACTAAAAAAATTATGATTACTTAAGGTTGTGCTTAAATAAATTAAAAAATGTATTTTTAAAAATCTTTTTAAATACTAAATTTTAAATTGACAATCGAATGTCTTATGTTAAAGCTTTGAATAGTTTACGCAAAAAAGAATTTTCACTTATTTTGATATTAATCACACATCAACAATGAACAATGAACAACAGATTAAAGACGTTGAAACATTATGATTGTAAAAATCATTTTTCTGTCAAGTAAGGCATTGAGAATAGGGGTAGAAAGACAATCCTTCCTGGTGTGTTTGTTGAAAGGGAAGATATTTTGAAATTGCCAAGACAAATCAATAGATTCATATTGAATCATTGTGCTTTCCTTGAGGAACTATGATTTCTTTTCATTGGATATTGTAGAAACTGAATCTATCAAATAATGAGATTTCACTTCTTTTTATGAATTTAAAAAAATTCTCTTATATGAAAAATATATCCTTACCAGTACAAGACATTTTCAGTTCCCTTTTTATCAAACTAAAAATGTACAAATCTGTTAAGTCTTGGAAATTTGAAAATATTACAGACCAAAATAATTGTGTTAACCTTATTTACAACAAAACAGAACTTTTCCTGAACTAGTTTGATCTTATGATCAGTCTCATTTACTGCATCAATTGAAAATGAAGTTTGCAATTGAAGTTGTTACATTTTAAATATTAGAAGCAAGTATTTTAAAGAAATCTTCTCTGGAGTTATTCTGACAAATCTTAATTCTTAAAGATTTAAATTAACAGATTGGAAAGTTTCAGTCAACACCAGTTTCCTTTTTGGATAAAATAAAATTAAACTGGATAAGAAAAATATCTTGTTGAAAATAATGTAGGCCACAATACAAAGAAATATGCCAAGAATAATTGTTTTATGAATAGATTAGGAAAAAGTTAAAAACCTCTGGGTATTGCAAATTACTTATTCTTGGAGAACCACTACATCATTTAAGTAAAATTGTGTAACTCAGATTGAAGAAATCAAATCAAAAGAGTTTCCTAGAAAAAGTTAATTTTAAGGAAAGATTCAAATGTTACTAATTTAAATTACTCTTTGTCTTACTAAAAATTTGTGAAATATTTGTAAAACCTTTTGTGTATTATAATTGTATTAAGTATCAATATTTTTATGTCCACCATTTGTTATCTGATTGAGAAAAATAGAAATTACTTTAAAAATTTTGTTGCATGATAATTAATTCCTATTATCAATGTGATTTTTATTATACACTTCGACACTTTAATAATGATTATAATTTTTCAGTTGTGAAAATGTACTTTGTTATAAAAAGAAACCTTGCTTAATAAAAATTACCAAGTTCTTTCTTCTCCCCAGGAATTGCTTTTAATGTGATTATTCAATTTTACAAATAATTTTTCTTTCCTTCATCTTTATTCCTTTTCCCTATATTTTGGAGTTAAAAGGAGAACATAAATTTTGTTTTTAAAGAATTCTGAAAAACAAAACAAATAATAAGGACATCTACCCACATATGGAAGGAAGAAAAAGAAATTATTTAAAAATATGGCTTGTTTGGTTTTTTGCTCATTTGTCTTTAAAGACAACAATGACTAAAAGATGTTGGCTTTATTTCACTTGATTAACTAACTCTAATATGGAGGTGTATTTGTTCATGCTCAATGTTTTGACAACCATATTGGAATATAAACATTGTCAACTGAAAAAAATGCCACTTTGCTTTTAATCTAATACAGACAATAAAAAGTTTTTTTTAAATAATGACGCAGTTCATTGTGTTGACTTTGCATTTTCAGTATTATTTTTGAAACTAAAGAAGCCTTCATTGGAAGTTTAGCATTACGATTATATCCAAAAATCTTTTGCCATTTCAGATTGGTACCAAATTTTTCTAATCCATGCCACTGTGAAAGTTTAGGTAACATGATAATTTCTCAGAAGACTGAGAAACATGTCTTACTGGTTTAGCTAACCAGTTGCTTCTGACTGAATAGTATTGCCTAAAAAGGCAGCAAAAAAGGAACACTTGGGTTGACCCCAAGGTCAACTGTCTAGACAACAGGAAGTGCTTCTAATAATAGCACAAGCTAACCCTCTGTTGTCAAGAGGGTTATGGCACCCCTCCACCTTAGTTTCTTTAGTGTGGTACTTAGAGATTTAGTTTGTCAGGAGCGCTCAAGATCCTGGCAGATCTTCTAAGAACCATTTCTGTAGGAGTTGAATGAAATAAGGAAGTTTGTTCCGGCTTTGTGCTTTCAGATTCAGGGCCAATCACGGGAGTAGTAGACTGATCAGGGTTTCTTCCATAGGTGGAGAAGGCCAAGTGATGATCTGATCTTGGTGACATTTGATGATGCCGCCATCTGTAAGCTGACATCTATAGGAAAGGGGACCTGTTCGTTCGGTTACTTGAGCAAGTATCCACTTAGGACCAGGCACATAGTTGCACACAGCAATCAGTGCAGTGGTTTGTAGATCTAGTATTCGAGTAGTTTCTCTTGTTGTCATATTATGTGACCAGCTACATGGTCACTAAGACTTAACAAGTCGAGATGACAACAGAAACAATGCTTGAAAAGCATCTCTGCTGGTGATAGACTGGTAGTAGTATGTGGAGTAATCCGGTACTTGAAGAGAAATTTCTGAGGAACTATTTAAGGCACTCTTGAATGTTTGTACCATGCTCTCAGCCAAACCGTTAGATGGTTTATACATGGCTGAGGTGATGTGCCTAATGCCATTATTCTTTAGAAATTCCTTAAATTCATTACTGGTGAAGCAAGGACCTTCATCAGACACAATAGAAACGGGAAAACCCATTTGACAGAAACAATGATACAGGTTTTTAATAGTTTCTTTAGCACTAGGACCCTTGGTGGGTAAAATATCCACCCACTTTGAATGTGCGTCCACTACAACAACAAAATGTTTGTCTTGCACAGATTCAGCATAGTCCACATGCAAGCAGTGTTGACTAGGCCATTCCCAAGGATGTAATTCTGCTTTAGCTGGATTTTTGCAAATGCTCCAGACATTGGGGACAATGTTTTACAAGGGACTCCAGATCTCTGTCCAAATTTGACCAAACGTAGCTGCGTGCCAACTCCTTCATTCGGGATGCACTGACATGCCCCCCATGAAGTTCGGCAAGTAAAGTTTGGTGATGGGCAGAAGGAACTATCAGCCTGTAACCCCATAGTAGACAACTATTTTGAGTGGAAATCTCATTTCTTTTATGAAAGAAAGGAAGAAGCTCAGATTGAGGATCACAAATAGAAGTAGGCCAAGTTCACAATATTTGAACACTTTGGAAAGAACAGGACCTGTGCGGGTATGTACCCTTATTTCGGATGCAGTCACAGGAGAACTATCCAAAAAATAGATTAGATTAGTCTATTCAGCAGGAATTGGAATATTTTCAGCAGTTACAGGAAGAGGCAATCTGCTGAGAGCATCTTCAGTACCAAGATGATTGAAATTTTTCAGGATATCTCTGCCTAGCAGAGTAGGGCTGGGTCTATCAACCATAATTAGCACAATAGTTTTTGTTTCCGTAGTTATTTTTAGTGTTAATTCCAGGTGCAATTCATCAAGAATAGGTAATAGTGAACCACTGTATACTTTTAATCTATCAGAGCCCTTATGTAGTTTAGAATGCTGTGTAGGAGACCAAAGGGTTCGATAGGAATGACTACTGATCAGTGAATGTGTAGCGCCTGTGTCTAGCGCCAAGTCAGTAGAAGTGCTGTTTAAAAGAACTGGAACTAATATAGGTTTGTCTGTACGTCCGGTTGCATTAGAAAAGACGCACTCGTCATAGGTGAGAACCTTAGAATACTTGGAGTCAAATTTAGAGCTATTAGGAATTTTTGTGTTCTGGTTAGTATTGGCTTGTAGTCGTCCCTTCCACTGTTTGAGAAACACATTTTCTTAATATGGGACAATAACTTCTTGCACTTGTGGCATCTTTGAACGGACAGTCGCTCTTCCAATGCGATTGTCCACACCCAAAACACAGAGATTTAGTACTAGATCTTTCTTTCTTTCTTGTTGCTAGTCTGACGTCTTTTGTGGCTAGATTCATGTGCAACATCGCTGAAACTATTAGAAGGGGGTCTACTCATCTCCCTCACATCTTTGACGCTCCCTCTTTAGAAAAAGCCAATTCTAACGCACGTTCGAAGGGAGGAAGATTAGAATATATTAGTTAGCCATGAGAAGATTCCCTGAATCTTCTCAACACTAACTAATCTATTCTTCCTCCCTATCTTCTGAAGTACTAACCACTACTAAAAGGTACTAATACTAAAGAAGAAAGACAACTGAATGGACAAACTTCTCACCTTGTGTTTCTCTACATAGAAAATAAGGTAGGTTCCTTTTTCATTTACATTGTTTGTTTGACTTTGTAACACAATTTGAAGCACAAACCATCACACCTACAACATTTAATTTACCTGATAATTGTCTACAGAAATAGAATGCACATGTCATAATATTGTTACACTGCTGCTAAGCTTTGCAGTGTGTATTTTGGAGTTTAGTGAGAAACAGGATGTGTTGTATAAAGTTGAATAATAGCGACAGACAAAAGTATAGATTAAAGAAAGGTGGTAGTGATTTTCTCCCTTCAATATGATAAAAAGATGAATGTTAACACTTAAAGGAGAAACAGAGACTCGGCCACACTGGTCTTCAAGAGTCTACTTTTCTGTCAAAAAGGAAAACAGTCACTACAAGGCCCTGCACTTTTTCTCTCTTGTTATGTGGCATAAGAAGGTTGGCTTCTTCTGTTTGTGCTAGAGCCTATTCCTTTGTCACCATCTCATCTTACAGACTTTTCTCCCTGCACTTGTTTATTTGCAGAGGTCTTGTGGCTTACTTTTGGGTTGGGAGTGTTCTAATGGTCAGTTGGCAACTTGCAGCAACTTCTGAGCAATCTGGGGATAGCACTTCTTGCCAAACTATTTCAGCAACTGCAATTGGCTATATTTAAAGCAAATCCGAGAGCACCGAGAAGAGGCTGTCTAGGGAATGGAGATAAGATAGATTGATTAATGCCCAATTTTAAGCATCCCCCCCCCCCAGGTAAATACCCCTTTTAGTACTTGGGTAAAAATGAAATAAATTGCTGGGAAATGGTAATTAATTATGCGTGCACCAAAGAGTCCTTAAATTCAGGATCAAATGTAGCTTTTAAATTTAACACAGCCATTTTTTTTTCCACACAAACAACTTTCACTTTTCCAAGCTGAGAATCGGTGAATGTGGTTTATTGAAATCAACTTCAACAAAGAATCTTTTCATTCAGGTTTTTAAAAAAACCCAAAACAACCCACCTAACACTTTTTAAGTTCAAATGCACTTTATAAAAATTCAACACATGGCTCTTTTTAGCGTGTAAACCAGTGGCATAGCAAGAGAGAGGGGGGTGAAGAGATACAAAAATTCCATAGCAAACATATACTCAGATGCCATCCAAAGTCAAACTGAAATAATACAAGAGCTTATTTCATTCAAAGACATGTACAAAGAGATAATGAGCACTAGAATCCCAGAATAAAGTCACAATGCAGCATTACCCTGAGCTACCTAAAAACTGTAATAGGAAGAAAAGTCACAACTAAATAGGTAATCAAACAGGGTGGGGGCACCAATATTATCTTTGTCCCCGGGCACCAAGAACCCTTGCTACGCCACTGGTGTAAACAACTTTCACTTTCTCAGCCGAGAATCTGTGAAAATTCCTGCCTATACCTGCAAAACACTTCAGGGACATTAATCACTTGTCAAATTCTGCTGAGCTGAGAGAATCAAGTTTCGAGGTATTAGAGGGGATTTTGTTTTTAATCTATCTTGCTTGGTTATACCAATATTACCTTCGGATTTGCATCTAGCTTGTTTCAAGGCACATTTTCATTTAATTTTTCTAATCATTTTTTTTTAATTAGTTTGAAAACTCCACCTAAAGTGTTTTAAGTAACTAGCCGTTCGAATTGCTTTGTCACTGTCTACTTTTACAACCTAGACTAGGGCAGGACCCTATAGTGCCACAATACAGAGGAAGCTGCTTATTGTGATCATTTTGGGAGAGGGCCTTTTTAGATAACATTAAGCAAATGATATAAAAATTGGAACAATTTGCATTCATGATTGTAAATTCATTGTTATGTTATTAAATTCATCGTTATAAACAACTGTACATTATAAAAAGAAATTATAAAATTTATAATAATTTAATTCATTTTAAATAAAGTGTTTGGGACCGACTGATAACATTCTGTGATTATAATAAACGGCTTTCCCTGTATTTATCAACCATTCCATTCTGAGAGTGTCTTCTGCTTATTTTTGTTCACAAGTTTGAACACACACACAAATTAAAGAGAAAAATAAAACACAAACAGCGTTTGAAATTAGTTTATGTTGAAACTGTTTTTAATACAAATGGATGAAGTGAAGAGCCAACCATTGCGCCAAAAAAGGCAGTGGGAATATAGACAACATCATATATCTATAAAAATAAATATTACATCTCAACAATCCGGGGGTGGGGAGAGGGGAGAAGCCATCCACCCAGTTCTCTCCAAGCTTGGACTGTCTGAATTCATTTTTAGAAACTCTTATTTTAGCCATTCTTTGACATTCAGATCGGTTTATACTAAGTCAAAGTTTGTTTTTTTTTTAAGCTCATTTTGAAAGGTAATTTATAAAAAGAGCTAACATTGAAAATTAAGACAGACAAAAAATTTAAGTTTAAAATGTATTTCAGTATTTTTGGACGGTAAATGTTTTTCTCAGTTATAAGCCAGTCTGCTTATAAGTTGCCAACCTAAAAATAAAATCCCCTGGTTGAATGTAATCATTATTTACTGGTTCTGTTTATTATTTATCAGAGCATTTCTATCCACGCATTCATTCTCCAATTGAGCAAATTAATTGAAACACATACAGTTGCTGGTTTTCCATAATTTGCGGTTCAGTCTTGAATAATTTAATGGGAATATTTTTTTGACTTTTGTGACTTACCATGAAAAACCGCATTATAGAAAATACACAGTACAGTATAAGCAACACATAGAAACTTTAGGAAATCATAAATGCATCGTAATCTTTGTGTTATTAATAAGAAATATTGTAGAAAATTATCAACTAAAATTATTTATGCAGACAATATAAACCCATTTGAAAACTTAAACTTGTTTAATGTTTACATTCACGAACCAGTTAGTCGAACAGTATTTTAGACATTAAAATTTTTTTCCCAATTCAATGTACTGTAAACAAATTTATTTTTTAGTAGATGAAATATTGTAAATCATTAACAATTTTTTTTCATTTTTATGCTACTATTTACCTTCATCTTAATATTTTTGTTGCTTTTTATCGCAACTTTTCTCAGACCAGATAAAATTTAAAAACATTAAGATGAAGGTAAATAGTAGCATAAAAATGTTATTAATCACTGCACTAGTTTTATGGAATAGGTTAATTAACTATTTTTTTTTTTTTTTTACTAGCATCTACTGTGCACTAATTAAATATCTTCTCTGAAAGTTTAATGTTGATTATAACTACAAGAAAATAGCATAAAAAGAAAATACTTTTGCGTAATCAGAGGATTTCTGAGCAGATTAAGGCCATGTTTCCGTTTTTGACCCCAAAAATATTGATTCCACCATAAATGACAGATCTGTCACCAGAAAAATGAAGTAGAGTTTACAATTTGGGAATGGTGAAGTGTTTGTTTATCAAAAGATTTATGGTACAAGATTTATGGCTTTTGGGAACAGAAAGGGGGGGTCAGCAAAAATTATTCAGATTTAGCACATTCACGGCCCCCCTGGTGCCCCTAACCCCCATGAATAGCATGGGATAATTGTACCTCTTTGATTGGAAAATTCAACCTAAAATTACATCACTCAAGTATACAAAATTTTATAAACAAGACTGAATGAAAATGGAATGGACTATTATTTTAAACCTTAATATTGAAAGAAATGAAAAATGGCTTAATGGCCTACACATCAAGATACAGAACTAATGAAACAATTCAACTGATTGTTAGTGTCATTTAACACTCTCAGGAAGGCATGAACTTTAAAAGAAAAGGTCCTCAAATATAAGAGGACTAATCCTCCATAATTCATTCCAAAAAAAACAAGACCTTTTTTGGGGGGGGGAATGAATCTCCACTTCTCATCTTAGAATTAATATCTGAGCAATACCCACATATACAAGATGAATTATGAAGTTTTTTTTCTCAATGAGTAAAGAGAGTAAGAGAAAAATCATCAATAAAACGTCACCTTAGGATGATTGGAGAACTGGTTGAAAGGTTTTGATAACAGAACCAACAAAGCTAAGGAGAACAGTAAGAATAAATGATGGTAATGGTTCATTTCACAAACTGTAAGCACTTAACTGGGCAGTTGACAAATTTGAAAAATGCTTACATATAGAGTTTTTTTAATCATTCACAGTGACTTTCTAAACTTTAAAAAAAAATATTGTAAAAGGAAAAGGATGGGTCCATACTCAATTGTATATGTGAATCGGCTCATGTGCATAATAGACACACAATTTGCTTCCTTGGAAGTGAAGCAAATTTATGCTCTCAAAAGCTTAATTAAAACAATAATGAACCGCTTATTTACATGATACCAATTAAATGCTGACAAAAGGAGAAACTTCAAAAGAAAATATGAAAAATTAAATTCTAGTCATCTTTGAAAAAGCAATCAACAAATATAAAGAGAAATTTTTTTTAGATTTAAATTAAAAACCTTGCAGTAACTAGGCTGAAACGACAAAACAAAATTATTAATTTTCAACTAGTATTTCTTTCATTTTAATTTCAGTTGCCTTTCATTGCAACTACTCAGACTTTCAGTCTATGGCCATTAGTAAATAGTACTGATCGGAAATAAAGTATAAACTCTTGAAGAGACTTGAACTCACATCCTTTTTTCCTTGGTGTAATGTTGCCGTCACACTAAATAAATACAACTAGAATTATCTCCCTTGCCACTCTCTAAGCCATGACGGAAGTGAGCTCCAGTCATGCGCCGTGCGAGCGGAAATAAATAATGCACCCACGTTGACGCTAAAGATCCGTTCATTAGTACCATGTGCGCGTCGCCGTCAACATCGTTTTGTCTTAGTGTTCCTTTCTTCCAGTCAAACCCGCTTTTGGTAGCGAGTTCCAAATACTAGTCACTCACAAGCTGAGAGACTTTACATTTGGGAAGCCTGGTTATTCGTACTGCTCTGACGCTTGAGCTACAAGAGCCAGACGACTGGCAGAAGGTCAAATCTAACCATATAGACTTACCCTATATTTTTCCCTGATCGCTCGGCACCATATTTGTTTTTATGTACGGTAGTAGTATTAGTAGTAGTAATATTATCTTGACTCATTTTTTATTAGATGAAGCACTGTCAACAATTAATTATTTCTGATCCGTGCTGTTTACCAACATCCATAGACTGACAGTAGTTGCAATGAAAAGCAACTAAAATTAAGATGAAAGAAATACCAACCAAAATTTAATAATGGCTGACAATGCTTCATCTAATAAAAAACAAGTCAAGATAAAACAAAATTAGGTTAATTTCTTTTAGTCTGCACTAAAACAATTCAATCTCACACAAACAAAAGTGCTAATATCCCAACAGTGTTAAAAAAATGACTTAAAAGACAGATGAATGTACTATTGTGATTTGTATAAAAGTCCTTGCTGTTAATGAATTCAATCCCATAAATGAATGTGAACATGTGCCATGATCTAATGCATCAGATAAAATTAAGATTAGCTTAGTGGTTAGAGCACTGGATTAAAAGCAGCAAAGTACCCATACAGTGAGTATGCGTATAAACCAAGGATCATAAATCCTAGTCTGTTTTTGATTTTATTTTCACTGAGTATTTTAGAAGTAGAAGGCCAACAACAACAACTGAAACATATTGCCTTTCATTTAAAAGTTTACCTTTTTTTTTTCTTGAAATTGGACTTGAATCTCTCAGTCATTACTTCTCTACTTCAAATAACTTTTGACAATTAATTCAGAGAAGAAATAAGAGTTCAAAACCCGATAATTCTAAGAAGTACATATAGTGAGGCACATGAGTATACAACCACCTTTAAAAATATAGTTTATTTAAAAATTGGTATATTTCTAATTGTTACATCTATCTGAAATGAACTAACTGATTAGCTTCCAAAATTATGAGAAAATATAAACGGAAATTTAAATATTTTTACATTTAAAAAAGGTATATTTAATTATTGTGCAGTAAAAAATATTCAAACACTTTAACATTAATATTTAATGTTTGTAAAGATTCTATGGACTACTTTATGTTGTGAGACTATTTCTAAACATTCTAGAATTTTCCTAGAATGAACTGGGCAATCTAAGTGCATGTTGAATAACAAAATGTGGCAAATTTACCCCATAACTGTCATAGGGACAATGTCTCCATCTTGCCAAAAGTAAAAGAACACTCAGTTGACTTTAGAGACAAGATTGTTCAAGAATATTAAGCAGGAAAAGGCTATAAAGTACTCACTAAACAATTTAATATTCATGCAGCCGCAACATGGCACTACGGTAAACATGCAGAGAATAGGGGTTCCTCACAAAATCTCTCAGCGTGCTACCTTGAGGATAGTCAGAGAGCCAAGAAAACAGCCTCATATTACTCGAGAGGAATGGGTTGAAGATTTAGAGGCAGCAGAAATGTTTGTCGTTTGCCAGACAGTTAGTAATGTACTCTGATGACATGAATTGATTGAAAAACCATGCCATGGTTTGGCTAAACTTTGCTGTGGAACATTTAGCGAAAGACAATGAATATTTCAGCAATATACTTTGGTCAAATGAGACAAAAGTAAAGTTATTTGATCGTAATGTTTGAGTTTATTAAAAACAGAGCTAAGTGAAAATCTTAAACCATTATATTTGATAAATTTCAAAATATTATTTTCAAATAAATCAATGAAAATAGTTTATTAATAATTATTATCATTGATATTTGGAGGAATGCTTTTAGCAAATATAGCACTTTTTAAAAAGCCTTTAATGATTAAAGTGGAACCAGAAATAGTTCTCTACAGAATTAAACTAGCAGTTGTGAAGTCAAGGATTTCAAGCAAGTCAACCTCTTTAATTTTGCCTAATAAAGAGACAATAATAGGAGATTGAAATCTGACTTTAAAAAAGTGGTTCTGACTATGTTCTGCATAATTACTTTAGACATTCCACTATGACCTTTCAATAATTAGATAACCAGTTTTGCTTCAGAATGGCTATAATAAAGACCTGAAAAAAGAGATGAGTGCTGCCAGGTCGAAACCATAAACTCATGAAATCATAAATATGGCACACAATAATCCACAATGTGGATTAAAGTCAAAATTTCAGAGTAGTTAAAAACTGAGGGCTTTTGATTAGTTAATTTTGATCTTTAGTATTTCACTAGTATTGACAGAGGAAGAAAAAAAGAATAACTCAGAAAAGCATCACTCACTTATAAAAAAATATGCACATTTATACTTAAATATATACCAGGAGAAAAAAATACCTAAATTTAAACCCCAGTTGTAAAATTGTGCAGGAAGCTGTTGTGATTTAGGGTGGGGGATGATATTTGTTAATGTCCTTGGAAAGAATTAAAAGATTATATGGATACAGTTTAATGTAAGGTCACTGATTTTAATGTCTCATCAGAAGATAAATTACAATTTAAGATTTGTAAAGTTTGGTTGACCTAAAAAGACAAGTAGCTATGAGAAAACTGATACTGAATATAAGTATCTACTTCATAAACAATTTAGGAGGAGTACAGTTAGTATTAAGGTGATAATACCAGGATCTACCGTAAGATCACCCAAGGCGGTAAAACGGTAAAACAGCCAAATTTGGGTGGGAAAAAAAAAGAAATGGACCAAATAATAGCCCAGGGCCATTATTCAAAGGCCATCACAACTGCTAAATCAAGCATAATAAAACAATAAAAGTTACGACTCTTTGATTTTATTCATTTCACTTCACATCATATTTGGTACTTCTTTGGACAGTTTTCTTTTTAAGTTGCTATGAGAGCCGAACATATATATACAGTCTATATATTATATAGACTGTATATAGTACACAAAAAATAATTTAATTTTTTTAATAAATAAATAATATAACTGGTTTGTTTTCGAACTCATTCAGCAATAGTGAAGAAGTATCGAGCAAATTAATTTCTTTGAAGCAACTTTTTGATACAACGAATGGACAGATATTTCTTAATTATTATATGTGTATTCAAGTTGTCCAGTGTTTTCATAGCTTAAGTGCCTTAAAACATAGATGCTTTCAAATATTCATCTACAAAAACTTGTCCCCCCAAATAAACATCCACCTAAAATAAGCACTCATCGGTGATCTATCAGGTGGGTGAACTTATGGTAGATCCCTGTAACAAGTAGCCCAGAGAGTAATTATTTCTTTATTTGGAGTTAAACTCAAAAAGAAGTTTTGTTCTAATTAAGTCAAGGAAAAAAAGATTATTGTTTCTTTGTTGTAAAATAAGGGAAAAGATGAAAACAATGTATATGTGAAAAAGAGGCAAAAAATAAGAGTAAAAAAAATGTCAATTTGTGAGATGGTTGTATGCTGCTAGGGGCAACTGAGAACAATCACTTTTGCTGACTTCTTTAAGGGACCATTATTTTTTCAGCTTTGCAACATCAATCCCCATGAAATTTCAATTTCAATTTAGCAATTCAAAGCCTAATGTTCACATCGGAAAATATGAATTCCTTCAACAGTAACCTTCAGAAAGATATTGGTCACGAGAAATTTAATTATCCTTTCTCGCACCGAAATTTGTACATGCAACTGAGTTTGGAAAAAAAATTACAAATAAAAAATCCCAAGGAAGCAAACAATCCACAGATAGTCATGAAAATTCCTTTCTAGAGTACCTACTTGACCAGGATCGTGGTGCATATTGTGGTATGTAAATTGAAGAGTAATTTACTATATAACATCATTTTGGTCATTCTGCAATCCCTGATGAAAATTCCAGGTTTATAATAGTTGTGTACAAGATAGAAAAGTCCTTTTAAACTGTCTTAAAAAAATATTTGTCTCAATTTTAAATGCCATTAAAAGATTTTTTTTTTTTTAAAAAACAGTCTATGAAAATATTTTGGTCAAAGAAATGCCATAAACTGAAATACAGTAATTTTAATTTGTATATTTAACTGAAAAATTAAACCAAATGGGTGCAATTATCCAGCAAGAATTGATAATTTTAAAACAGAACTTACAAAAGCTCAACCTGCTAAGATATAAAAATCTGTGTGTATGTATATGCGTGTTGGAGCTTGAATTATTTTTGTGCTGATAAGTATTTTTGTTGCCTCTTAAGAATCGGTAGACAAGACAAGAATATATTCTCATTAACATATCTACAAATACATCATTTTAAGAATAAATGACTATAAAAATTCATCACAAAGTAATGAAAACAATTTTCTGCTAATTAAAAGCAGTCATGGGTTATTTGCTTTGACTATACAACCTCTCTTTATGATCTTAGTTATTTTTGCCTCAGAGCAGTGTGTGTGTGTGTGTGGGGGGGGGATGTAGCTTTATTTAGGACCTAATTACCAGTTGATATTTTAGTTTCTAAATCATCAGTAAATACGTAGGGTCTTCATGGTTGACCTGTACACAGTGATGGAAATGGGTTTGGGAACTAGGTATACAGTAATGTCTCCATTAGTGAACATACAACAAAAAATGGAAATTGAGAAGTAGGTATAAAGACCCATACCTCAATAAAAAAGCATTTTAATTACTCTTTAATCATCAAATATGCAGTTTAAGAATGTTCAATCATTGCAAAATAAGGAATAAAATAAATAACTTATCAATGAAAGAACTTCTGAGTATTATTAATTTTTGACTAGTTTTTCTTTCATCTTATTCTTGCTGGTTTTTATATTTTATGACTGACCATGGTTGTAGAATGTAAAAAACTAGTCAAAAATTAATAATATTGACAATGCTTCATCTAAGACATTCAGATAACTTAATCCTTCTAGGTAACAGATATTTATGTATTTACTGGTCTATAAGATGCATGGTTTACAAGGGCATTGGGGGGGGGGGCTACTGTTCACTGCAACTCATCAAAGCTGTTCCTTTTGAGCTTTGATAGACAATCGAATCTCTTCTTCCCATCTTTGATATTGTCCACACAATATTTTGGCCAATCCATTCTTCAGCCCTCATCAGGTGTATGATTCAAGAAAAGAGGAAATCCTATTTTTTCTCCAGGCAAAGAAAAATTGTGGTCATAAATATATCAATCCATTTCAGCCTCTTTTCTTGTATTATACACCTGACAAGGGCTGAAGAAAGGATTGGCCAAAATGTTGTGTTTACTTCAAAGATGGGAAGAAGAAATACGATTGTCCGAACAAAAGTTGGAATTTGCACAGTTTTGTTTTTTTCAAATTTAAATGCGTGTCTTTATATGCCAACAAATATGGTAATTAACAAAACAAAAAAGAGAGTAAATTTGGTAATATTTTAAAGTTTATAATGAACAAATAGCAAAGTATTAACAAATTTAAGCACAATACTTTTTAATCAAATAACTGCAAGTATTTCTTTTCTTTAGTGGCTGTCATTCTTTCAGTTTTGAAAGTCTAACATATTTTTCACCCGAGGGAAATCCCATGAACTAATATTGCACAAGCTTTAAAATATTATTACAAGGCAATAGTGGCATTTAAATTATCTTGAAAAAAGTATTCCAATGGGGTGGGGGGGACCCAACTTTTCCATTATTTGAAATAAAGTCTACGCTTGAAGACATTGTCAATAATTTTGAGAAGAGTCATTAATATTCAAAGTGTTTTTCAGACGATTGAACTCGTTCTTCTTGTTCCCACAATTCTTTGGCTGATCCATCCTATGCCCTTCTTTAGGTGTACTATCTTTATGTAAAGAGAGGGACTTTTTATGGTAGTGCCAAACAAAAACGGTAGCAAACAAATACAACAATATAACAACTTGAATAGAAACATCTGCTGAATTTTGTAAAAACTAACGTGTCCACAAAATTATTTCTCTTTATTGTAATTTAAAAATTCTTTTTCGTTGGAGAAATAAGTTTATAATTGAATTATATTCCTAAGTATTTAAAAAAAAAGAAAAGAAAAGAAAAAATTTAAAAAAAAAAAAA
>VCCN01005562.1:6207929-6226965 GCA_006491835.1 Architeuthis dux
AGAATTTGAACATTTACTCCTTATAATGTCTAGAAAAAACATTTTCTGAAGATTCACACCCAAAATAAGTTTTTGGTGAGAGGGTTCAATTTACAATGTAAGTTCATGCCAAATTGGTCCCTTAATTTGTGTTCGGCAGCATTCACGGTTGTTTTTTTGAAAATTCGGGCTTTTTAGTGATCACTGCACAACAAAAGGCGAGAGGAGTAACTTATTCATTGATGACCCCTTTTTCCAAGTGATGGTTTCTATTGAGTGAATAACCAAACCTGTTTTTATGAATAAAAATGCTCAAGTTGTAACTTTTATTGTTTTATTATGCTCAATTTAGCAGTTGATGGCCTTTGAATAATGGCCCTGGGCTATTATTTGGTCCATTTTTTCCACCCAAATTTGGCTGTTTTATGGTAGACTTTTTATAATTCAAAGTTGTTTATAACAATGAATGTAATTAGTTAGAAATTTCAGGAAATAAAATGGCCGGATTGGGGCTAGTTGTTATACCTTGTAACAACTTGCCCCTCACAAAATATGTCTGGACAAAAGCGACAGGTGTAATCAAAATGCGAGGCATTGAGACCGTTTAGAAAGGCTAATCCAAGAAAGACGCAACGTGGCAGCAACAAAAGATGCCACACTGCTATACTAACTTACACACCTGAGAAGATGAAATTACAAGAGTCCCTCGAAAAAAAAAAGAACCTGGAAATTAAACAGTTTCAGAAGTCTGCTGGAAATGGGAGAAAGATAAAGGCCACAAAATATTATTGGTGTCTTGCATGCAGTGAAAACTGGTCCAACTCTGCCCCAGGGGAAAATGGGTGCAGTGTATTAATTGTAAAGATGAGGAATGTACAGATGGAGGAAGACTCTTTATGCCATCAGTGAATGAGAGAATTTTTTTTTTTAATGTTTATGATAAACATTATAAACCTTTAACAGGAAAAATTGTTAATTATTTTGTGAAGCCTCTGAATTGTAGCAAAAATAGTGAAATCGTAAGTAGTCTCGTAGGGAATTCTTTATTTTTTTTCATTAGTAACAACTTACCCCATGCCATGTAACAACATACACCACATACAAGGCAAGTAGTATACAGTTACCTTGAACGATAATTTCTGTTATATCTCGAGAATGAAGCAGTGTATCATTTTCTGTTTAGTGTTTATGAAAATAAACATAATGACTTTCTCTCAACAGAAATGGTAGCTTTTGTAGTTTTTTTTTGTGGGGGTGCAATAGTAAAATCGTAACAACTAACTTCATCTGTTGTCCTAATTGTAAAGTTTGTCGGCTTACCGATTTTTCAAGGGAGATAACTCTTTCAAGATACATTAAGGGAGAGAACTCTATCAAAAACAATTACAATTAGAAAAGAAAGAAAATTGCTCAAACGAATAACAAAAAAATTTAAAATATTGCATTATAAATTTTAAATACTTTATTGCGACGATTACACGATATAAATGGAACAAGCAATTTTTTTTGTTATTAGTTCGATGTGTAATTAAGTTTCTTTTCATGTTTTTATTGACTTTTTAAATTAATTGTAATTTTTTCTCCCTTTAATGTATCTAGAAAGAGTTATCTCCCTTGAAAAATCGGTAAGATGCCAATTTACCAGTTACAGTATAAAAGCAACAGGTATATAACAAATTTTTAAAAAATTAGAGTGATAGAAAGAAAAATGTTCAACTTTGATATTAATTTCTGTACATTAGTTGAGAACAGAAGTGTATCTTTAGAGTAATATATTCAGCAACATGACGTGATTGAATGAAGACATGCTTGAATGAAAGCAGTAAATATCGCTAGTGTGGCTTGGGTATATGTCATGATTATGTGGCCTTTGGCTAGGAAATGCATATAAAGCAATCAGTAAGCATTCTCTGAAAAGAGACCCACACATATGGACACGGGATCCACAAATGGATAAACAGAGAAGAGGAGACAGCATTCATGTCACAGCCTTCCGAGCACTCAGCATCTTTAAGGTGCATGGCTGAGGTGCTATAAGTACATTGTTGAAATAAAAAAAACTTCATCTGTTGTTTTACCTTATTTTTTCTCCATCCTACAACTAAATAAAGCTAGAACTCTCAACCACAAATACAGGAGTTGTGTTGTAATTTTCTACACTACCACTTGCAAGAAAAAACAAAAAGGAATATTGTATTATTATATAGGTGCGTTTGCATCAAAACCTATTTTATTACAAAATACTTGCATACAAAAGTTATAGAATATATTTCCCTATAGATGACTCCCCATTAAACAAAGGTTAGTGTGCTAACAATGCAGTGCATTATTACTGAAGTGAGTTTGATCCTCACTGGATACTCCACAGTGGTGGCCTTTTGCCAAACTAAGCTAAGCAAATTTTGGGAGCCTAGCATAGCATGATGGTGCTCCTATAGTGTGGTCTTGTGCTAGACTAAGCTAAACTTAGTAAATATGCACACACATTGGTAGGGAGCATTGCATGCTTACATTTGACAGCAGGATTTTAATATGAGTGATTGTCAAATAATTTTAGATATAAAGATCATCCTCAAAGTTTTTATTTGATTATAGAATCATAAATACAAATGTCTATAGATAGTAGATAGTGCAGTAGAAAAACTATAAAATAGCATTTCATACAAGTCAATGCAATTCGGAAAGAAAAAGTATTGCCTCTTTTTTTAAAGCAAACTTGGGGTTGTCATATCTTAACATTAAAAAAATAGGACGTTCTCGGTCACCGTCCCTCAAGAACGAGGATGTTCCCGGTCATTGTCTCTCAAGAAAGAGGACGTTCCCGGTCACCTTCGTTCAAGAAAGAGGACATTCCCAGTCACTGTTACAGTTATCAACACGTGAAATAGCTCATTAGTTTCAGGTCTTTTTCTTTTTTACATGGAGAAAATAATGGAAGCTGAAATTCAGGACAGGAAAAATTTCTTCAGGAAGAAGATTTCAAAATCTAAATGGGAGGAAATGTCAGGGAAAATATGGACATATGAAAACCCTAAGCAAGCCCCATAATTCTAGCTCTATGCAAATTTCTTCTCACCATGACATTCAATCCAACAGCCTTACCTTGAAGTTTTCCTCTGAAAGTCCAAAATCTCCGATCTTTACATTTAAATCACTTGTAACCAGGCAATTTCTAAGGGCAAGATCACTGAAAATAAATCAAAGACAATGTTTAATAATGTAGAAACAATACAATCACTTGTATTGAGTGGATATAAAGTCCCTGGGAAAAGTTTTATAATACCTAATAATTGTGTGTGTGTGTGTGTGTGTGTGTATATGTATGTGTTTTAAATTAATTTTTGGGCTGATACTAGTGTCTATACTAGAGAAGAAAAACTCTGAACCAGTATTTGGGTAAATGATCATGCAAGAAAAGAATCAACTTTACAAGATATAGCAAAATGATTTTTCTAGAGATTCAGTAAGCATTCCTTAAAGTAACACTAACTATGGGTGAAAAAAAAAGGGTTTTTTTCACTTTTTCGTCACATTCTTTGAGTTTAAAAACTCAAAGAATGTGACGAAAAAGAAAATCCTTAGCTGAGATCAGAAAAGATATAAAGTAAATGTTTTCCAGGGACTTTTGTACCATCTCTGTACTTATAATTTATAATAGACACAATCACAATTTAAAAGATGCTAGATGGTTGTTACTGAGAATCAAGGGACATCCTCAAATCTCCAGCACTCTCCTCAGTACTCTTGTCAACCCCAACACTTGGTGGTGATGGTGGTTCTTCTCCAGCATTTGCATGTTCCCGCTAGAGGTATCTGGTGGTTTTCGATGGGACCAAGTAACAACATGTTATAATCCAAAGTAATTTGAAGAGAGCCATATCTTTCTGCTAAGAAAGAGAGAGATCATCATTGATTTAAAATAAATTCAATCACTGATCAGGTGCTTACCAATGGACATAATTATGACGATGAAGGCAAGCCAATCCACATGCAATATCAACAGCAAATCTCAAAAGAATCCTTCTTTGTTTATGATGAGCTATGTCCTTTTCGTTTTCCATCAGGTAGGTTTTTAAATCACCCTGCAAATAAAAAGAATTTTGTTTTTACTATAAAACATTTTACAATAAGCCATCACTCAAGATTAAGTCAAATATAGAGTGACTACACTGTAGATAAAAAGATAACAGTTTTCCTTTTCAAGACTACTGGGACATATGCATCCCATAGATCCCTTTTAGAAGTCTACTGGGAGATTTTAATTCAGGCATTAAGCACCTTAATAGGTTAATCTTGAAAGGGTTAAAATAGTACAAATGAACCCAGTGAATCTATTCATTCAATCTATCAAGTTGACATATGTGAATATATGGCCAAGATGTGTTTTAAAATAGCATTTTAAAACAATTTACTCTTCACTATTCTTTGTACAGATAAGCAAAGTAAACCAAAATTTGGATGTTATGATATTCTTTAAATATACAGAAAATAATGCAAGCTGACAGAATGAGGGCTATGTTTATGCAAAGAATGTAAATATTTAAACATCAGTTTTACTCTTCAATTTTTTCTGAAGAAAAAGTGAGTTGCCAATTGATTACTGAGTATGCTTCAATGTAGTTGAATGTAGAAATAAATTCTTTTCAGAGATGAACTTGTATAGATGCCATATTGTATTGCACTGTTTGTCATTTTCATTTAAGAAAAAAAAAAAAAGCCAACAATGTGCTTGTTTTATAATTTATTTTAATAAAATTATTTTTTAGAAAAATGTTTTTTAAATCAACCTCATTTATTATAATTATGAGTCATTTTTAAAAAATTATTTCAGTTTATGTATTTTCTTGGTTAAAATGTGGCACAAAATATCTATGGGAGGAAATTGTTTGAAAATCTTTAATTTTTGGAAATCTACCTTATAATTACTTACTCTATTTTATTGCTTAATATATGTACACATATATAGACATGCAAATTTTGTAATATATAAAATAAACTTACCAATGGGAAGTACTCAAAAAGAACTAGAAATGGTATGGCTTCAGTGCACATGCCAAGGAGACGCAAGATATTAGGATGATCAATGGCTCTGAAAATAAGGAAAAAAAGTGAAAATAAACCTTTTTGAATTAATTTTCTGATACTATATCCTCTACACTGGCCATGTAGTTGGCAGGCTTATTATGCTGAGAAATATTAGCAAATGATACTCTTCTTTCATTACCTCTTATAAATCAGTACAACTCTATCCACACCGTGATGAGGAATTTAATGTAGTCATAGCACAGCAATCAGAATTAAGGAGATACAGAGAATTATTGTCACCTTTTCAGTGGCAGGGATGAAACTGTTAAATGTAGCAAATTGGCTCAGTGGGAATACAACAGTAGACATGACCGAATAGGAACATAAATTCACTGGGGATTATGCAAATAACTGGGATTTGACCAAACAGAAAATTATATAAGTACATAAGTGTCCTGGAGAAGAGAAAAAGTCAAATCCTTTGGGAGTTTGATATTCAAAAAGATCAACCTATCCATGCCAGGAGACCATTTCTGATCATCATACAAAAAGCCAAAGAAATTTGTCAAATAGGAGATGTGGCCATTCTAGCAGAGTGAAGTGAAGTGAGAATGGCAAGTGGATATATATCAAGACTTTTCCAGAAAACAAAGAAAAGTTGCTGAATGATGGTGATATACATACATACAGGTCTATCTTTTACATATGGTCACAAACTGGATCCAAAAGATGAAACTTTAGGAAAATAGAATCAAATGACATCCTAAATTGAAGAGGGTAATAGTGAATAAGTTCACAATTTGGTATTACTGTATTCATCCCTGTTGCCTTTCAGACAATAATCACTTATAGCATCTTAGATATGCTTTTTATCTCATGAGAGCCTGCTCAATAAACATGGCTTCTGCTTTTGCAGCAGGTGATAAAAGTATGTTATTGCATATCTTTTAATATTCACCAATTTTGCCAGATTAATTAGAGATAGTACAGCACTAATTACATGTCATTTAATTTCTACAAATTGGTTGTGGACTGGTTAATTGAGGGACAATTGCTGGAAGAATGTTAGCTGCTGGTCAAATTCATAACTTTCTGATTAACAAGAGAAAGCAATGCTTTCTTTATGAGTTAAAAGGATATTTATAATGAGCAAAATATGTTAAAAACTTTTACAATTAAGAAGGTGGAGTCAAGTAATAAAAAAAGAAAGAAAAAGAAAAAACTCCTAACATGTGTTATCTAATGTATGAAAAAATGTAATTACTTTACCATGCAAATAAAATATTTCTGTTCTAATATTTATGTGTAATTTAGGACCCCTTTATAACATATGCTACACAGGCTCCACACTAGCTTATTGAACGGAGAGCTGCTTAGGGCGCATCCAAGGGAAAATATGAATGGGGGAAAAAAAAAATAAAATAAAAATATCGATAAAATGACTAAAACTTTTCAAAATTTCTTATTCCGTGTAAACTGGCTGTTCTATACTGACAAACTGTGCAACATTTCAGTTGAAATCATTTTTTTTTTCTTTTTTTTTTCTTACATACCACCAAATTTTTCAATTTTAGACCTGGAATTTGTTTGAGCAAGTTTTGGCTCTTAATCTGTATGTTGCGCATTAGAACCAGGAAGAATGAGATTGGCATTGGTCAGAAATGGTGCTATGACAACTCATCGCCAGTCAATAGGACAATTTGTCTCCAGTGTCTGCTCTAATTTGTTTACATTTGTTGTTTTGTATAAAAAAATCATTGGACATATACCAATTTAGCATATTTGAATTTATTCTCCAAACATTATATATTTATTCAAGGAAGAAGAAACCATCCCAAAAAGAAAATATAAAGATATGAACCAGCGTACAAAAAGTGTGATAGAAAAATTCAATTCTGTACAAAAAGTTAATTTCTTAAGGCAAGCATTACTGAGGAAATAGGATTATTATTTCCATGGGTCTGGTAAGTAAAATTGATTGTTTACCTGTACACAGCAACTTCTTGAAGAAATTTCTGCATTTCCAGAGCTGAAGCATCATCTCGCAGAACTTGTACCACAACCTTACTTTGACGGACACCAACCAGTACATTATCAGCAACACCTTGAACCACCTTCAAAAGACAAAGGAAATAGATATTCACTTGTAGCTTAGTTGAAACACTTCTTTCAAAGTACAAGCTTAATTCCAATTTTTTAATGATAAAAAAGGCTCAAATATAGAATTGGATAATAGGGGAGGAGACTTGCACAGGATCACCTTCAGTCTCTCTACCATGTCTCTTGTTAATGGAAAGACTATCTCAAAATTATGGGTATGTAGAGAACAGGGAAGGTTGGAATCATGTCTTTTTTTAAAAATGAACATCAAAGCAGAATTTGGGAATGCTTGTTATTTCCTTGATAAAAAAGAATTGAGTTTATACTTTGAACACAAAACCAGACATCCAATGATTTTTATCAAATTTTATTCAAGATAAATAGATTCCATCCTGATTATTTTTTAAATGAATTAGTGTCAATAATTAATAATCTTTTTCTTTTACCATTATCTTTTTTTTCATTCTCTAACAACTTCTGCACCAACGTGCAGAAATTAGCACGAGTATTTGTAGGCCAAGAATAGAACAATGGGAATTCTCCAGACTAAATAGCATTGCTGGAAAGCAGGTATTAATCAGAGCAATGTGCAGAGGACAGAATGAAGACAAGGCAGGAATTTCAAAAAGGGGTTTGGTAATGAACCCCTGATTGGTACTTAGCAGGTAAAGTAGCGAAAATGTCAATTAACGTCCTTTTGCACTGAATATGTTAAACAGATTTATTTATATAGATTATTAATATAACCAAGACTGGATTATTAAAAAAAAAAAAAAAAAAAAAAAAAAAAAAAAGAAAAGAAAAGGCTTTCACTAGTTACCATATTCCTCAGAGGGAGGCTAGAGAATGGATCAGCCAAAATGTTGAGCGAGCACATGAACACACAATCTTCCAGTTAAAAATTAATAAGATTCCATCCTGCTTGAGAATAAATGTTTCATAAAACATGGTATTTATTTTCATAACTAAATGCATCAGATAGATTCACGCACAACAAATCAAAATAATCAATCTGACACTTGACACAACCAATAGCTCAGATTATAATGGCCTAATTTTCCAACACTACTTTGCAACATTATTATTTTACATATCACAATTATCATATTACTATGAAATTATAATTCCCATACCATAACAATTCTATAAAGCACCACCATGCCAATGTGTGTCAGCTGGGTAATAAGATACAAAAGATAGCAAATCTCAAGACTAGCCTGAGCTATGGCCACCAAATTTTCTGTGGTCACAAATGAGACCCCAAAGCAGGTTTTTAGCAAGTTAGTTTTTGAACATTACCCTCCCAAAAAGTTTTTAGTGGGGGACTCTGTTTACAATGTAAATTCATGCTAAATTGATCCTTCAGATTATATCATGCTTACCTAAAAATGTACTATCTTACTATAATTCAACAAGTTCATTCGTTATTACTAATGGGACATGGATCATGTTTTTCACATATTAGACTTCGAAAATACAAAAAAAAGTAATATGGGGTCTGTGCACTCCCTGATAATAATTATCTGATTTCCATGTATCTATCTATCTATCTATATAATACTAAACGTCTGATTCCATTTATATGTATGTGATCCCTAAGTAGGCAAAAGGGTGCATTGTATCCAGAGGTATAGAATTAAGCTACCCTTAAAAAAACAGTTTAGATCTCTTATTAGTGCCAAAGGCCTCACTTAGGCCTTCCACAGGAACTAACCGAAAATTCCACCCGTAGGGCTTGTATAATAATTGTACCACGAACAACATGCAGTATAGTGCAAAAAAGGAAGTTGAGAGTTGATAGATACAATGGTGTGTGTTGGTGTGTGAGTATATATAGTTATTCAAATAACAGATTTGTAAGCAGATGACAATTGTGGGTATTGCAGGTGAAAACTTTGCTCAAGAGCCTAATATCCATTTGTTGCTTCTATATAGACAAATTATAATATCAATCTGTTTGTAAATAGTAAGTTGGCATGTAACATTGTATTTCTGGATTTGACTAGATCATCCATTCAGAAAACATTTCTAAAATTTTGATTATCAAATCTTCCTGGAAATTAGGTGTAAAGAACAGTGTTGTATGAAATAGTTATTTCAAAAGTATACAAACTTAAACTTGTTAAATATTGAAATATGTGACATAATTGCTTTTCAGGTTAGTTTGAAAAGGATTAAAAAATTACCAGCTATTCCTCTTCTATTTCTTTTTATATATAATAAGAGTGAAAGTTTGTTTGTTTGTCTTGAAACAAAGTCACCATTTCTCAACAAATCTTTAACAATTTTGACACGGAGGTCCAGATGCACCCCCAAATAATGCACAATGAACAAAGAAAACTCAGGTCAAGGATCCCTCCAGAGTGATATCTCCGTTTTTTAAAGATATTTTTAGATGTTAGTTGTTTTGGATGTCAGAAATTCCTATTTAGATTATTTTTTATAAAATGATAATTTTATTTATGTTTTTTGACTCAATTTTATATGCAAACCTGACAGTAAATTTGTCATTTTATCTTAGTGATCTTTAAGTTTCAGTTGACTTTGAGTTGATGAAACCATCGCCGAAACTTACATACGAAAGGAGAAAACTTTTGCACATACGTGATATTTCTTTTTATTACAGTTTTTCACTGGATGCACACATGTGACTTTTGGATTAGACAGTATTATCTGCTGTCCATGCCATGAATTGTTCTAAATTCCAACGCCCGGGCTCTAATAAAAAAAAAACTTCTCAGACTCATTTTTTGGACAGTATCTACCTTTTCTTTATTGCTACAGTTCGGTTGTTGTTATTTTTCTGAGAGCACTTTGGGCCAGTTAAAACAGAACAATAACTAACCATGTATAAAATCTAACAAAAAATAATTTTAGAGTCATTTTATTTTTATAGCAATCTTTCGGAAGTGGTAGAGGTTACTCTGACATGGTGAAACAGTTGCCTAAATTTGACTATGGAAGGATGGAAAGCATTAAAAAAAAAATAGTTTTTCATTAGAAACCTTTGGAAATTTTTGTACCAAAAAGATATTTATTTTTTATTTATTTTTTAAATGGTAACATTTCCACCCACATCTTTTTTTCTTATTACAGTTTCTCAATGGCAACCTTTGCACACACCTGATATTCTATTAACAAATTGCAGTTTCTTGAAAGTTTCTTTTTTGTTGATTTTTACTGATTCTAACGGGGAATGCCGGGATTGCCTGCTAGTATCCTATAAGATAACTTTCATCCTTGAGTTACAGGTATGACTCACCTTGGTAAAGAAGTTGGTTCTTTGATCTTTTGTACACAAAAAATGTTTGGAGATTTAAACTAAATGTTTCAATTTCTGAAGTAATACTTTATTAATCAGTAAATCTATTTGTATACCTATAAAATATATACTATTTGATAATATAAAATGCAAAGATGTAAATCAAAATGTAAACAAATGTTTAGTAAATTTACTGCCTTGGGAATCTGAGCCCCCCACCCGACTAACCAGTCCTGAAAGTTTTTTCTCCCCTCATGAAATGATAAGTATTTTAGAACATTTATTCTCAAACATTTTATTCATAGTCCACTCAACCCTTTCAAAACTCCTGGGACATATCCCAGCAGTCATAGAAACCTTGGGATATATATATACCATAGATCTCTTTTACAAGTCTACTAGGGCATTTTAATTCAGGCATTAAGCACCATAATAGTTTAGTCTTGAAAGGGTTAAAATATCAATCTCAGTGGTCCCCTTTATTACCATGTTCTCATAAGGGAAAAAAAATCAATCTTAAATAATTTGTTGAAACCTGCATTTTCAGAGGATTTAACTTATAAAATTAGCATTAAATGATTCAACTTATTTCAAACACATAAATTTAGCAAGTAATTTTAAAAACTGCATTGCTATTGCATATGTAAGCACACACAAGATATTCCATGCATTTGCAAGCAATATTCAATAATAGAGCATAGACTGGAAGAACAGGTCTGAGTTTTTACATGAACTTCTGATTTGGAAGGATAGGAAAACAGTTTTGTTGGTCAATTCTTTTAAGTAGTAAAATGCCATTAAGTGGAATTCAGGCATTCTTAATCCTTTTGGGATAACAACCTTCTGAAGAGCTCTTCCCAGGTTCTAGGGCCCCATGTCAAACAGGAATACAACATAAAGATAGACAGACATTCATTTATCATTATTTCAATCTACAACCCCTTCAAATGTGCTAGGACACCCAAGGGGGCCATATGGCCCCCTGTTGAGAATGGCTGGAATAAATAACTAAAAACATCTCTTTCTGTTGTGGGATGCTATTATTTAATATTGAACTAAGAAACTTATTTTCTCTGGAGGGAGAGGGGGGAGAGAGAGAGAGAGAGAAAAAAAAAAGTACATTTTATGCAAAACAAGAGATTAAAAAAAAACTATCTCTGAAAGGCTTCCATATTTCATAATCACGTGGCACCTCCCAACCATAATCTTTCTTATAGCAGATTAGTTGTCAGCTTAAATATGAAAATCGTGGTTTTTTTTACATCACCTGCCAGGTAATAACAATGTTAGCCATACTATTACTGTTACTACTACTGTCAGTAATGATCACTTTCCTTTAAAACAGCACTTTTAGGTCAATGTCAAGCACTAATTTTGCACCAAGAGTAAACTTTTGGGCTTTGCGTAATCTGGTTTGTTCGAAATACAGGTAAACAAAAAGAAAACCATGTGAGGTTGCAGGTCGATCCACAACAGGACACATGTTGGGTAATGTGGGTAACTAAGAAACAATTGCTTTGCTCTAGGCAGCTTGTGTGATTGCTACTGCGGTTATTCAACCAGCGAATTAGGCTTGTGTTTTGCTTGCAATGTACAGCATTGATTTTTATCAAGAGAACAAAAACATACAAGTCAGCAGAAACATGTTATAATAGAAGAAAAACACACATCCATCTGTGTATAAATATATATGTACATATACTCGTGTGGTGTACAATATGATAAAGGTTATATTAAAACAGTTTTATTGGTCAATTCTTTTAAGTAGTAAAATGCCATTAAGTGGAATTCAGGCAATCTTTTTGGGACCACAACCTCCTTAACAGGAATACAACATAAACAGATAGACAGACATTCATTTATCATTATTTCAGTCTATCAGTTTATCCGACATAATCATGCTAGGAAAAGACAATGTGGAGACTCAGAATAATTTGCAAGAAATTATTTAATACCTTAACAGGTTTCGACTTATTAAAGTCGTTTTCAAAAGGAAGTTGGGAAGTTGGAGAAATGATGTGTCTGCATGGACCGAGGTTTCTGTCTGAATGAGGGTAGGTAGTGTGTGTGTGTTGTGTATTTTGTGTGTATACAGGAGATATTTAACCACCTCCCCATGAGGACGGAATGTGATACAAGGTTGGTTTAATGTATGTGTGGGCAAGGACAAAAATTGCAACCAGTATCACAAAGGCGTCAGGACTACTTTCGACCCTCCTCTTATAGTGCAATGGAGAGGTGCTTCCCTGGTGCTGGAATCTCCAGGACTAGGCTTGCCTTGTTTATGCTACGTACTGTCCAAGGACAAAAAACACAACAAAGGAACAGGCACTACACTAGCATCCCAGTATGAAGGCTGGGTAGCTATGTTCTATTTACAATATTATGTGTGTGGGGGTGGGGGTGTATTTATGTGAGCAAAGTATTCTCCTTTTTATTAATAAAACTTTTTTTGCAATGAATAAAGAATAATGCTATTGTAGCAAAAAAATCATTGTATTGTGAACAAGCCTATCCGTTTATTACCAGCTAATAATCTATACAGACAAAAGAAAAATGAGTTCAAAATGCTGTAATATCTGTTTAGTTATCATTTGGAGAAGCCAGATTTGGCACAAAGCTACATTTGTGAAGTACCCAATGAAGAACAAGGACTACCAATACAAAGTATTAATTTATCTCCCCACATGCGGTGTGCGTCTTATGGTCGAATGAGGAGTCAGCCAAAAATTGGCTTTGTTGAAGGCATCAGGGTGTGCTCCTGCCCCTATCCATTTTAGTGAAGATAAGAAACTGAGGATTGCCAAAACAAGGACACCAACAACAACCATCACTATGGCATGTGCTCAATGTCTTCATATTAACCTTAAAATTAATTGAGAAGTATCTAAATTGGTTTTGCTGAAGTCTATTTTTTTAAATTACAAGAAAAATCTAGAGGCATGCATTTTCTGAAAAGATGTGCGACTACTGTTAGGTCAATGCATAAAATTTTCATTTGATACAAGATTTTAACATATCAGAGATTAGGTAAAGTCATCAATCAAAGATTTAAAAAAATAAATTATTTGATTTATTTAACTTTACACCAGAGTCCTTATCTTTATTGATTTTTTTAGAATATTTGGACCATTCATATTTGCTACCATATATGTTGGTATATAAGATGGACATTTAATTTACAAAAAAAAAACAAAAAAAACTATAGAAGTATTACACTGCGTCCAATGTGCTGGTATTATGACTAGGGAGTCACTACCAAAGCTCAATATGGACAGATATAGGGCTTAGATGAATTGCAGTGAACGGTAATCCTCCAAATAACCTTGTAAACCATTCGTCTGGCATATACAGTATTCACTATATGCCAGATTCATCTGAAGAAGGCTGGAGAACTGACCAGCTCAAGTGTTGCTATAAAAGCAATGAAGATGAGGATACTAGTCTCTCTGTACACACGAGTGAGTGAAGTTGATAATTAAACAAGAAAAAAGGTTTTTTTAAGGAATAAAAAACACATGTAAATATAGCAACAGTGGCTAGATTGTGGTTGAAAATTGCTAAAATGCTTTAAATGCAGGGAAAGAAAAACAAATGCTACAGTGTACAAAAAAAAGCCATACGTAAAATAAATTGTGTACTTTCAGTTTCAACATTTCATTTATGGCTGTAATAGCAAGATGAAAAATTTAATGCACATGGCTGAAGAACAAGAAAAGGCAGTACATGGCACTACATGCTAACCCCAAAATCGCAAAGTTGACAACACTGTACAGGTGTCCTCTCCTCTCTTTCAGCCTCTCTCTCTCTCTCCCCCTATTGTCATTACAGTTTCATCTTTTTTTCCGGAAGATGGAAGCTGAAAATCCAGACTTTTGAACAATTTTTAAAATTCCTTCCGGATGAAGATTTCAAGACTTAAATGAAGAAAGGATATGTATGTGAAAGTACAGATGTATGACAACCCTACTTTAAAGATGTTTTTTTTGTTTATAAAACTTGTAATGATTTTTAAGGTATTTTACAAGTAGGCTAAAGGTGGTTAGCAATTGGATTACTGGTGTTTATCCATCTGATAGTAAAATAATTAATCCAGCATCCTACTGGTTCTACTGATGCTGGATTAGTGATGGTTGACCTGTACGTATAGTTTTGATATTTATCTATATCCTCTTGGAATATTAGAGTTGGATATGACTAGTACTAAATAGAATAAAGTCACTTCTAGGTATAAAGGTTCTGAGGATGATGTGAATAAAGATCAAAATAAGTTGTTCATTGATCAAATATTGATTACTAACAAGCTTATTTCTTTCATTTTCATATACATTAGAGGGGGGGGGCACTTATTGTGATTACTTTTGGACAGGGTCTTTTAGATAAAAATAAATGGCTGATAACATTAAGCAAAGGATATCAAAATTGGAACAATTTAACATTCATCGTTATAGATTCATTGTTATGTTATTAAATTCATTGTTATAAACAACTAATATGAAATTCATTTTTTAAAATCTTTAATTCCTTTTGAATAAAGTGTTTGGGACCAACTGATTTTGATAATAATAACCGTTTGATAACATTAACCACCATTATAATAAATGGATTCTTTTGTGTATATATGTGTGTAATAAACATTGACCTTTTCTGTAACAATGGACTCTTCCACTTAAACGAGTTCAGACACTTTTTAATAAAACCTCAGATGAAATCAATAAGACACATGAAATTGATATTTTGTTAAGTCCTTACTATACCAACTGTAAAAATGAAATGAATTACACAAAAACTTTCAGTAGTCAATGAACATAACTTTTATATCAGCATACTGATATATGTACTCATTGGCCCCTTTTCCTTTTGGGTGTTACAGACAAAAAATAAATACACAGGACGTTTTATTATAGTAGATTAACAGCTTTTAAATAGTGAACTTTTAAGTCTTAAAGTAAGTAAAAGAATGTGAAGAAACTGCTCGAAACTCCACAGAAACACAGGTAGATATTTTTTAACAAATGCATTATGGGCTTCGGATTGTGAGTGCGTGTGTGTATTGTAAGGCTCCTTTGCTGTAAATTTTTTTTAACTACTTATTATTGTTGTATTTTCCTAATGACACAAAAAAAAAAAACCTAACCAGAAAATGATAAAAGACACAGGTAAGGTGTAAAACAAGGTGAAATAGTTAAATTAATTTCCCCGTTGTGACATTCCAAAAATTTGAGGTAGAAAAGATCAGGTGTGATAAGTTGAAAACAAAGATATCACACCTGGAACTATTGATTAATGCAACCAATAAAATATTCTCACCTGACCAAACCATCCCATTCCCAGCTCAGTGATGTAAGTCAACTGTTTCCGGGGAAAGGCTTGATGGATAGCTGAAGCAAAAAAAAGAAATATGTATTTTATTGATTGTATTTGTGTATCCATGTAATTTCCTCATAAATGGAGGCAAAAAAAAACAAAAAAACAAGCCATTTCCAGATATATTGCTCTGAAGATGTAAGTAAACATTGAAATATTAATAAAATATTATATATTTTTTCAATATGTTGAGCAAATATTGATGACTTGCAAGCATGCTTTTCAGAATTACTTTCATCCAAAAGTTTTTAGCATTCATACTAGACGGGTACTATTTTTCAGAATGTAATTAAAAATAAATGATCTATTAGTTTGTGATATGAATATTAAGTGTATTGTGTATGAAAACAAACTTTTCTTTGGCTAAAGGGTAGGTTTTGTGCAAAGATTATTCCCCTTGAAATCAATCTTAAATAGAATCATATTTGCTGTAATCAAAATAAAAATTTGAAAAAAAGTACTGAAATTGTAGCTGTAAAGTATAAACCCATGAAAGATAACTCTGGTATAACTATTTTCTTTTATAATCTTACTAGCATAGAACCCGTCACATAGCATTTTATGTGGTTGATTCAAATCATACAAGTAATTTTTTTAAGCTGATTTGGAAACATGCAAAATACACATCCTTATTTTAATTGCTTCAAAAATAATAATGTTTGGTATAAAGGCCCTAAAACCTACCTCCTGCCTAAATTTGACTAAAACAGATTCAGCTTAAAATTATTTTTGAAAATACAAAACATTATACACAAGTTGATACATTTGGAAAAAGAGTGTTTATGCATAAATAGGGTTTTGCTGTTAAAGTATGTATGACAAAAAATATATCAAAGCTTGTGGTTGTACAAATGATTGTCGATGTTTAGGAAATGTTTGTTTGGCATAGAAAAAAATGTGTTATTGCTAAACTTAATGGATATACCTTTGAAAGTTCATCAAAGAGAAAAATGTTAAAGTATAAAATGTTCTGTTGTGTGTGTTATAAAAGATGATGTATGATTGTGAATAGTAAAGAATCATGCTGAAGTTCAAATGCTGACTGACTGACAAATTTCAAAATTCTATTTTTATTGCTTTTGAGAGGCTCCAGAAACGATTACTTTTGGAGTTTGTTTTTTGGGGGGTTTTTTATTGGCTGAAAAATATTGCTGATTGGCCCTAACCATTCATAATAGAAACTTGAAATTTTGCACGTGCATGCATATGCACACACACACACACACTACTCAAAAATGAATTTTAAAATTATTTTGAAAAACACACATAAGAACAACAATCCTCACCAAAATTAGGGGTGTAAAACGATATGTAAAATCCATTCCCCTACCATAATTGGAACTCACAATCTAGTGATTGCTACTGCTGGTGTCTTACTAACTGAGCTAAATTGACAAGTCTCAGATATTAACGAAAATGTATCATATTTAATATATATACAATACAAAAGTTGCAGTAATCATCTTCAGTCGTAATAGACGTTGGAGTGGAGTTTGACCCTGCAGCAGCCAGACTTGTTTCTTTTTATGTTGTCAATAATGTAACTAACCGGACTGTCCATCAGTCACCTCTTTTGGAACTGAAATTGGTGTCATGGCTCTTACATTTGAAGAACACACCTTTTCACATATATATCATCTGTTGTGCAAGTTATTGTTGTTGTTGTTGCTGTTATTTGTTATTGTTGTTACAATATATTTACCTATAATTTTATTGTTATTCACTGGCCTAATTTGTGGTCAGTCACACTTACAGATCCCCACGAACATGTGGTTCGTGTTTTGAACACATTTTGTCATTTGAATATATTTCATTGGATATGCATATAAACCGCCAGATAGTAACTATTTATATCCTCTAGTCAAAATTCACCACCAACACCACCACCACCAGTCTTCAAAAACAAATGTGGATTGTCACTAAAGCCCAATTTTATCACATTTTAAAAGTGATTTTGTAGTTTTTTTTATCACAGATATAGCATCACTGCTGATCTACTTGACAAACAGCAACACTCGGATTTTACACCTGATGAAGGCTGAAGAATGAATCAGCTGAAACGTATTTACTACACAAATAACAAGAAGGAGTTCAATTGTCCGAAGAACCATTTGAGCATTTAACTGATTTACACTCATCAAAGGATAAACTATTACACCCTAACAGTGTATATATATATATAGCTCCTGGTGTGTAAATATAACAACACACTCTTGTCCAAGGAAAAACTTGCAATATATCAGTGAATCTTTAGCTCCCGATTCAACTTCCCCAATCCAAAACAAACTTTTTACATAAACATCAATGATAGGCCTATAAACTGAGATATAATATCTAATAAACACCATTAGTGAAATTTAAAGTTCAGTGAAAATGTTATAAACCCAATGGACTGGGTGTGTGGTAGTGATTCATAATTTCCCTTGGAATGCTAGTTATTTTTATGTTTGGCATCAAGAATTTGTTGCCATTTTGATCCTACCTTTTTTTTGACAAAAATGATTTTGGCAGGCACAACCCCAGGTGGGCCCATGTACCCGCAGACAAGTCCCCATAAACTTTAAAAAAGATTTTTTTTTCTAAAAACGTCAGTTTTTGAAAAAAAAAATTTCCTGAAGATTCAAAGGTCTAATGGATTGAAAGCACCTAAAATTAAAAGGAAAACAAATTTCTAGGAGAACGGCTTTGCAACCTAAACCATGTATTGACAGTCATTGTAGTAATTAAAAAAAAAAAAAAAAAAAAAAAAAAAAAGCAGCAGAAATGCTTTCAAAAGCAGAAAATCATTTTTTTTTTAAAACTCAGCCAAATATTATGCCTGTTTCTTAATGAATACATTTTTTTAAAATGAAGAATTATGTGATTTAAAAAAAAAGTTAAATTAAAAGTTAAATTAAAAATCTACTTACGGACAATCCGAGGAGTAAAATCCTCTTCATCTGTTGCAATGCAAGTGATGCGTGGCCTCAGCGCTGTGGTGGAAGGTATTGCCTTAGCCAAAATGTCCGGGAGGGGCTCAAAAGTAACCAAGGATGTGTTATCCCCATCTTGGCTGCCATTGCTTTCTGTATAAGATTCACGGGGGTCCTCGGGTTCATCTTCAAAACTCTTTAGAAGAAACCAATTTCATACATCAAAATAAAAACACCTAAGAGGTTGGAATAAACACTGAAATAAATGTGATTTAAGAATACGTAGACAGATAGTATAAAATACATTTTTTGTCCAAGACCAAGTCAGGGGTTGATTTTAATTTCCTACCATAACAAGAACAACCACCTCACCAAAATTAGGGGTGTAAAA
>VCCN01005562.1:6229094-6239121 GCA_006491835.1 Architeuthis dux
AGTCGAGTTTTCTCAACACTTCTACCTTGTTTGGCATCGATATAGAACTGTGGTTGACACCTGCACTTTGCTTGACCATGACACAGAGGATAAAAGAAACAGCAAAATACAAAGGTGTAGGTAATCAATAATATGCTTATCAAAAGCAGAACATGCAGAAACATAGGTCTGTGGGGGGTGGGATTTGAGTCATTGTTTGTATTCATCAAAATTATGTTGTTTTTTTTCCATTGTTTTACAAATAGCAATGCTGTTATATTTATAAAAATTTATTCAAGAATATGCTAAAAATACTTTGAGGATAATTGATTCTAAGTGTACAGAGTTATTTTTAATTGTTTCAAGCTTTGAAAGGTTTATCTACAGAATGCTCCCCTGGGTTTTAAAATATCTTAGTATTAAAATATCTTAGTATTTTTTGTGACATCAATCTGTTTTATTTAATTCTATCAAGATTAATTTTATTTATTTCCATCTATTTTTAACCACAATATCTGTAATCAAGTGTAAGTAATAAAATATCAATTTAAATGTAATACATTATTCAACAAGACAGATAAATAGGTTATAGTACAAACCAAGATAATGTGGGCAAAGAGAGGAGAAGGTACAAAAAGACAGAAAGAGAGAAGGGAAAAATATTGAGAAAGAGGAAAGTATCATGAAACAGTTTTAAATTCAATTCAAAAGTTTGCATGAGCAATTTATACAAAATACAAGACTTATTTGCTTATATTACACAGATAATAAACAGCTGACTGGATTACAGCCTAAAACTTATATATTGGAAAAAAACAGTATATAGTTTGCTTATTTGTTATTTACTAAGGAAAGTGTGCTGATTTGTCTAGTTGAGTTAGCAAGACTGCTGCTCCTGATCTTAAAATAGCACTAAACAAAACCTAACTATCATATATAAAAGAAACTTGATCCATATCAGAAACCAACACATGTGGTAGAAGATAAAGATTAATTTCTATAATAATAAAAATGTGGATGTAAACCCCTACCAGAACTATTCAAATAATCATTAACAAATAGAAAGCATCCAGCAAAGGAAATACATCAACTTAAAATTAGCATCAAACTTTCCTGAATATGCTCACAAATATTGACCAAAGGTGAATTTTTTTTAAAAATCTAGTGAAGGGAGAAGGAATCACACTGCCGCCTCTGGGATATGGTTCAAGTAATAGATAGGTATCGCTGGAGAGTGAAAAAATTAATAGAAGCCATGTACATTAGCCTTGATGATACATGTTCTCTATTATTGCTATAACCATTATTTCTTTTTCTTATTTAAATGGCTTCTGTTTGATATTTATTCTTCATAAGAGTAAATTTTGTTTTAGACTTGTGAAAAGTTGCAGTGCATATTGGTTTACAGTCAGACCAGTGTGAATTTCTTTAGCCAGAAAAGAATTGGTGAGCAACCCTGCAGATAAAATATGAAAATGACTGTTACACATATTGCTGCAATTGTTGTAGTATATGTGTCACCATTTATTGTGTTTGTCACCATTTTCTGGTTTGTACTACCTGAACCCCAAAGAATGGATCATCTCAAATGTTATGGTAACAAAAGCAACAAAAAGAATGAGATTAATAGTCCAACCAACTCTTCGATGGAATAAAAACTGTTCTGAATTTTAAGCTTTATCCCAATGTAAACCAATATGCACTGCAACTTTTCACAAGTCTAAAACAAAATTTACTCTTATGAAGAATAAATATCAAACAGAAGCCATTTAAATAAGAAAAAGAAATAATGGTTATAGCAATAATAGAGAAGCATTGATGTTGCTAAGGTGACAGTCACTTAAGTATTTAAAATTTATTTATTATAATTTTGTTAAAACAGTAAATTGAGCAAGTTATGTCAGCACTGAGGCTGAAATTATAAACTTTATAACTGAGCTACAGGCAGGGAAAGGAGAAAAATGTATTTTATATTCAAGAAATTACACTAGGATCACTTAACTTTTTAAACTGAGAAAAAAGAACTATTATAGATTAAGCTCGATATGGACAGTTATGGGGCTTGGATTAGTTGCAGTGAGCAGTAGTCCTTAAAATACCCTTGTCAACTATTTGTCTTATAGTCCTGCATATATGGTATGCAACTTTGTAATTGAGGTTGCTTCCATAAATATTTGTCTAGTGGACAGAAGATACCTTTTTTGGTCAGGGCTTGAAATGAAATTTTTTCATCCTACTGAGCTTGTATTAATGAATCATCAGTATTCATGATAGAAAATCTGATTTCTTTGTTGCCAGGTGCTTCCAGTCACCCTCCATCATCACATGTCACAAAAATGTAGGTCCCGAGTCTAGAAGTCAGCATTCCAACCCCAGGCTATGGGTTAAAATCTAAAATGAAAGCCAATCCTTTAAAAATCTGGTGAGAAGTGTCATTAAATGATCAAGTGGTCCTATCCAGAGAAAATAACCTTATTACAACATCATAAAAAAAAAGACAAACTTTATAGTAAGAAAAAAAAAAAAAACAATGCTTAAAAAAGTATTAAATATTTATTGAAGATTGAAAATTAGTCTTAAGATAAAGAAGAGAAAAGTGTAAGGGAAAAAACTCACTAAACAAGTGTGGAGGAGTTAGAAACAATTGAAGAATTAGTGGGGCAGCTAACTGCAAATTTTGGCTGAATCGTACACTTTGTGATACAAGCACCAAATTTTGCACAGGCACTCATCAAAGGTTAGTTGATATAAAACATTAGCCACTTGAAAATCAATCTGTAGAGCCATAGGTGAGCTCTTATCAAATGTATTGGTCACAGAAATGTCCCATATCTTGGAAAATATTGAAGATAGAAGCATGCAGTTTTCACCATTTGATAACATTCATATAGATTTTTTTTAAAACACCAGACCCTGCCTGGCTTGTTCATCCCGCTTTTTGAAGCTTAATAACTTGGAAACTAGAAAACTAATGAAGATAGAAACATGGGGTTTTTACCCATTGATAGTCCATTATTTCAAGAGTTATTATGTATGCAGCAAGTGTGCTGGTTTTTAGTAGTTGGGGAATTAGCATGTTTTTTTTAGTTAAGTTTAGTAATCCTTGGTTATACTGATGTAAAATACGATAACAAAACACAGCATACAAACAACAAGGATTATCTCATTTTTAATTTATCTCGGGAACTGATAGAGATTTTCTGAATACGTTTTTGCTGAATAGTAAGGCAGACAAAGGGCCTTGCATAAGGGTATTAAGTTTGTTTTTCTATTGGCCCAAAATATTGTCTATATACCTAGCTTCATAAAACCACCTGCTTACCAGTCTTGAGCCATTTTCAGTACAGGGGTATATGTGAACATAGCTCTCGATTACAAAAATATGATTAGCAAATCTCTTAATTAACCCTATTAGGCAATATTGACCAAAAATCCAGATATTTTATAAAAACCTAGAAGTATTCTAACCCATTAGTGAATTAAGTTATATATATAGTCAATCAAGCCTATTAAACCCTAATAGCGAGGGGAAAAAAAGTAAATATATAAAAATTAAAAATTTTTGGTAAATAAAAAAATGTGTATCACCCACATGGCTGTGTCTTTCTCACGGAAATGAAAAGACGTCTTGAAAACAACCCTTTTCTTCCGCGTCACGTCGAGATATATATATATATTCTGATCAACAAGTATGTTGAAGATGGTGCAGTATGGTCAGTTACGCTCACCACTGCACATTCAAGCTGGTAAGGTAGAAACAGTCCCAGAGTCATTCACTAATATTCCTCCAGCTTATTTCACCAAAAAGAATCCTAGACCTCCTGTGACTGTCTCCAGATGTCTCCTCAACACTCACTTTATTCAAACCAGTCTTGCCACATGAATATGAATGACTTGAAAAGGTGAGATTCATTGAAGAAGTGAATGATTCTGTACATGTGACATGGTCCTCCTACCATGAATCAAAAAAGAGAAATTCACATTTTGAAGTAAGCATCACATCCTTGATGCCTCTACTTAGAGATGAAGCTCATTCTGTGGCTACAATAAAACATGTGATATCAAAAATTATATAAAGAATTAAAGAAAAAGAGGATTTCCTTAATCCAGGACAAGTACCTACCATAACTGCAGACCAGCTAATTTATGCAGTAGCTAAGCAGATTTAGTGACAGTGGCCAAAGTTCTATGGTGAAGAGAAGTTTGTTCTTATGTTTGGTGGCCTGAGGCCCATGGGAACACTACTTCAGTGTAGTGGGTGGACATGTGCGCTCGTTGAGACTGGTGCTACATCCCAAGGTACAGTAAATTTATTCTTGTCAGTTTCTAGTGTCACACAGGCACATCAGGCACATCAGGCACACCAGATAACAACCTGCAGTCTCTACAAGCTCTTGACAGCAGCTTATGAGGAATACAATAAAGAAGCTGTTGAGAAGTCAATTGATTTGTTGAATCTGGAAGACTGTTGTGGAATGTGGAAAGTCCCCAGTTTCAATTTTGGTACCTAGCATTAAAAATTCCATTGTCAATTTTTACACTAATTCAGTCTTTCGGAGAAGCAAATTTTGGTCTCTACCATGAAGCCTTCACAGAGCTGATCGCTTATTTCTTTGCAAACAACAATGTGAATTATTCTCATTGGCAGCAACATCCAGATGTGGTGAAAGAGTTTTCTGCAGAAAACTTTGTTGTTCACAAATCAAAAAGACTGTTCTCAGCCATGGAAATAGACCAAGCTCATGAACAGGCAAATGCTGTTATAAAGAGCAATGGAGGAGCCTTACTGAATATCCATCAGCACTCAAAGCCTGAAGTGAGCCAGCTTGTTCAGGAGTATGAGAAATCATCAGATGTCAAGAATGAAGCTCAACATAGTGAACATCATGATTAGACTCAAAAAGGTATTTGCTGAAAGAGTAAAAAAGCTAACCACTTACCACTGAAATGGATTACCAAACTCCTGTATAACCACTGTTATACAGGAGTTTGGTAATCTGTTTCAGGAAGAGTCAGATGACCTTCTCACCATAGACACAAAGGATATTGCCAATCCTGACAGTGCTGTGTTAGTAGCTACACACTACGAGAAAGCTGAATACAAAGTGTCATGCATTCATGAAAGCACTTAAAAGAGAAGCACATTCAAGCAGCTCTACTCAAGAGACACTGAAGGAAAACTTCTATCTTTTCTCTCAATTTTTTTATCTCCTGTCAAAGAAGCGAGTATGCCAATAGATTTCTTTCAGCATGAAAACAATCCATTCCATGCCTCTCTGAGTGACACTGAACAGCTTCATGTAACCAAGAAATCTCAACCGGCTGAAATCCTTGAAAACAAAGTCAAGATGCCAGATCTTGAACCAGCAGCAGATGCTATTGATGGCTCAACATCAGTGAATGCCTTGGCACCCCAAGCATCAAAAACGGTCAGTATGTCATGCAAGGTGTTATTCCCGCAGTAAAGGCCTATGCTACAAAGTACAAGTGCTCAGATATAGTTTTTGATCCATCTAGTCGAAGGCTGAGGCAAGAACAAAGTGAGGGCAGGGAATGAGAAGGAGGGTTACATACTTCACCAAAACATCCAATAATTGGCACAACTTTCTGCGAGACAACACCAACAGAATGGAGCTCTTTAATTTACTAGCAGACAAAATTGCTGGTGTCCAATCAACAAATACGATCATTGTAACCAAAGAGGACAATGCACAGTCCAATCAAGCAATGTGTCTAAACAATGCATCTCCCTGTAATCATGAAGAGCCAGATACACAAATGTTTGCACATGCAAAAGATTCATTCATAAATGGCAACAAGGTATTGATGATTAAAGAAAATGACACAGATGTGATTGCAGTATCATGTTTTCCATCCCGCAAAGAGCTGGGTCTTGCAAAACTGGATTGCCTTTGGCCAAGGACAAAGTCTGCTCTTCCATTCTTTTAGTGGTTGTAATGTAGTGTCAGCATCTCAAGGCAAAGGAAAGAAGTCTGCTTGGGACACTTGGAATGTGCATGAAGGCCACAGTAGTCTTCACGAAATATAGCCAACGTCCACTGATCATTGATAACACTGATATGCAGACTTTAGAGAAGTATATAGTCACCATGTATGACAGGTCCAGTACTGCTATAGGAGTTAACAAGAAATGACTTGACTTGTTTGCAAGGAAACAATGAACATAAAACTATTCCACCAACTCAAGATACCCTCTTTCAACATGTGCTGCTTTCTAGGCAGGATGCATAAGGAAACTGTATGTAGGCCACAGTACCTGAATCCTCGTGACTGGGAGTGGACTCTCTAACTTATTACAAAGTGTTGCCAACAGCTGATGAAATGCCATGGAAGATGCAAATGCTATCAGTTTCGCCTGCACAGAACTTTGTAGCTGTGTGTGCCAGTTCTCAGGTCCAATAAATACACCTATGCATCCAGATGCCTAATTACCATGCAAACTGAATCATCAAGTAAAATATTGGACAATTGAAACATAAAATATCTTAAACTTTCTAAAAATAATGAATAAATCCATCCTACAAACTCAGATGTTGCAAAAATAGAAACTATGTTTAAAATAAAATAGGAGTTGACCCCTCAAATGCTAATTTTGAACAGTTTGTTTTGATTATATGAAGATAATTGTATCCAGTAGCCATTTGGTGACCATCTTGGATTTTCAAATGACTATGTTGATTTTTTAATAAGCAGCCTTAGGTAAACCACATGCAAAATTTCATGCTTGTATCACCATTTGAATGATTTTGCAATTAGCTGCCCCATTAAATGGACTTCAAAATAAAAGGAGTGTTTGTCATTAGCCCATTAACTGTGACAGGTGGTTAAGAATAATAGTTATTCATTGCAAGATAAAAGCCCTTGTCCATTTCAAGTTATCCATTGCAAGGAGTTGCCATCAATCACAACGAAAGGGAAATCCAGATTTTATTGAGTTAGCCATAGAGCTGCAATACGGAAATTCCTGTCATTTGCAGATAATGGGTCAAGATCATCAGGTAATTTTGGATTTTGAATCTTCATCTAAAAGGAGATTACAAGAAAGCACTCAATGAGGAGGAAGACCTCCTTCTTGGTGATTCCCAAAAGTTTATCAACTAGTATTAGAGTATATGGAAAGTCATTCAACCTTGTCAAGTGCTGAGGGAGCACTTGACAAGGTTGCATGACTGAACTAAAGATTTGAAATTCATTTCCCAATATCTTTTTGGTAGCCAAGTCATAATTTAGCCCACTATCAACATTATCATTATAAAAGAATAAAAAATATGAGCCCAAACCAGAAACTGTCCTGGAAAATAAGAAAAACAAAATACTTTGGGACTTTAACATTCAGACAGATCACCCAATACAAAAGTTCAGACTTAATTGTAGCGAACGAAGAAACAAAACTACACTAAACTATGAGAGTGAAGGTAGTTCCCAAACAGTAGGCCATAGTACCTGAATCCTAGTGACTGGGGGTGGACAAAACAACTTATTGTGAAGTGTTGCCAACAGCTGACGAAATACCATGGAAGATGCAAATGCTATCAGTTTGGCCTGATCTGTCCTGCAAAATTGGAATTTTTATTGATCACTGCCCAACAAAAGGCGAGAGAAGTAACTTATTCATTGATCACCACTTTTTCCAATTTTTTGGTATACTCAGAACTGTCCCAAAGAGCCTCACAAAGAGATTGGAGAAGGTAGACATCTAAGGAAGAGCTCAAAACAATACCGATCAGAACACTCCAAAACATTTTGAGAATACTGAGAAGAGTGCTTGAACTTTGAAGAAAGTTCCTATCACTCAATCTTCAGTGATAAATACAAGATACTCTTAGTGTAAAGATGCTTTTAAAAAAATTTTTAAAAAATCATTATTTCTATCATTATTAGAAATACGTCAACCAAAAATATCACCTATTGACAGTTTTTGTCAACATAGGTTTCTTCAGTTTTCAAGTTGGTCTGGCTGGCTGGCTATGTATGTATGTATCATGCGTACAGGCTATACCAATGTAGCTGGAGGGCTGAAAATTTAAACATTTACTCTTTATTATATAATAGGTTTTTAGCAGGGGGTTCAATTTGCAATGTAAGTTTATATTAAATTGGTCCCTCAGTTTGTGTCCGGCAGCATCCAACAAAAGGCAAGCGAAGTAACTTATTCATTGATTACCCCCAGCACAACATGCTGCCAAAAGATGTTAGTCAACTGGACGGTGAGAAAATACTTTTTCAATATATCTCATAGGTTGTGAATGTAATTGTTAATAGCTGTTATTAATCACTGCTACCCACAAGAGACCGGTTTAAACACTTTTGCTGCGTTCTGATATTTATATATATATGTATGTATCTGGACTTCACCCAGCCCTCATTGTTCATATATATATATATATATATCTCTCTCTCAATGAGTAGGGAAAACATTTTTTTTTTTTTAAATTTCCCCTCCAAAATAAGTTTTTAGTGGGAGGGGGGGGTATGTAACTTTATGATAAATTGGCACCTTAGTTAGTGTTCGGCAGAGTTCACACTTTTTTTTTTTTTTTTGTTGAAAATTCAGACTTTTTAGTGATCACAGCCCAACAAAAGGCAACTTATTCATTGATCACCCCCAACATGGCATGATGCATAAAGACATTGGTCATATGATGGTTCTATTTGGTGACTAACCAGACCTGTTTTTTTGTTGTTTTTTTTTTTTAAATTATGAATTTATGGTTCAAACCATACTGGTAGTATTTTCATCAAGGTAACTTAATTTTACAACCAACACTTAATTTACGAGGTAAAATGAAGCATACATGGATGGCAGTGAGTCATAATTTCCCCATGGAATGGTAGTTTTAATTAACTTCTCTATACTAATGCACTAACCCTGCATACATATATACATTGAAGTAAGATTTAATACCACTACTTAAAGAAAATAACAATACCAACATTATGTTCTTAGTTATCATACAACACTAATATTTATTAGTTTAATAAATTTTTTTAATAAATTTAAAAAAAAAATTTTGTTAAAAGTTTATTTTTAACATTGGATTCACTTAAAAAAAAAAAGCAGTACAAACATAGGCGTGCATCTAAATTGTACAGTTTTCATTAAAACAAGATGTTTTTTATTTGGACGGGTGAGTGTGAATAATTATTCATAAAATCTGAAGTTGGTTTGTTTAGCTATTACAATGCTTTGCCCTTTACTGTGATTCATTGTTCTATCCACGTGGAAAGAGAGAGATGCAGACTGAATGTAAGTCTAGGTTCCAATATATGAACAGATACATATGGAAGTATGTTGGCTGTGTGGGTTGCTAAGTGGATGTGTGGGTAGCAAGTGCATTGTGCATGCGTGAAAGTGCTGGTTGTGTGCGTTTAAAAGTGGGTTGTGAGTGTGGGTGTGTGTGCGCGCGTGTGCATTTTCACAAGTTGTCCATCTGTAGGTGGGTTCATGTCTTTAAATGTATATCCAGGTGCATAGCTGTTCAATGTATGTGTGGTCATGAATAGATGCCTATGCAAATACATACATAGGTACATCAATAAATCTGTAACTTAATGATGAAAACACCATTTATTTCACACAATTATTTATTTTTCCACATGATCTCCTTCCTTTGTCAATACACTTAATTCAATGGTGAATATTAATTACATAGATTGAACATTATACAGTGGAAATTTCAGATCAAAATTCAGCTAATAACTATGGCTATCAGGCTATGGACTTATTGTCCACTCATATATGTACAAGTATTTACATTATACATACATATCATACATAACATACTTTATGCTCATTCCGTTTTGTCATCTTATCCCAAAGAAACTGTTGTTTTTTTTAAATTTAATATCCTGGTGTGCAGAGGCATAAAAACACCACACCTTACCCAGGGATGAATTTGAATTATGCATAGCTATGTCCTTCAGATTAACAAGATAGCTAAAATACCGAGAAGTGACTACAATGTCTTGAAAAATATTCTGCCGTACAGCAAAAGAGAGAGAGAGAGAGAGAGAGAGAGAGAGAGAG
>VCCN01005562.1:6246790-6261681 GCA_006491835.1 Architeuthis dux
TCATAACTCATACTTTTTAATTCCAGTACTAATTTAGTTGCTAGTCTCTGGACTTTTTCTAAAACATTTTCATCTCTCTCCAAGTACGGTACTCTAGGTGTGGACGGACATAAATCTTATATAGTATAAGTCTATATATGAAAATACTGTTGCTTTTTATTTGAATTTTGTTAAAATAAAAAACATAAGCCTGGCTGCTGCAGGGTCAAACTCCCCTGCTATTTCAACTGAAGATGATTTTGTATTGTATATAGAATAAATAAAAAATGTTAAAAAATTATTTTTTAGTATAAATGTATTTATTCATTAGAATGAAATCAGCCCTTGCGTATTTGTTATAGAAATTTTCCGTAGATATGTAAGACTTGTCAGTTTGGCTCAGTCGGTAAGAGAGCCACCTTCCGATCACTTGATCATGATTTCAAATCACAGTAAGGAAATGTTAATTTTATATATCGGTTTGGTTTAACAGGACGGGACAGATAAACAGTGAAGAGTTTACTCCCCTAAATTGGGTGAAGATTGTTGTCGTTGTTACGGTAGAAAAAACAATCAACTGCAGGGGCTTTTAGTAATTTTGTAATTCTTGTACTATTTGAATTTATAAATAAAGTGATATTTGAAAATAATGATGCCAACCAAGTACAGAAAAAGAATTCTAAAACCATGACTGTGTGTTGCAAAATCAGACTCAGCAGTCTCTCTCTTAAACATCTAAAAGTTTCTTTAGAATTGGTTATAGCTATTTACTAAGCTTAGCTTAGTTTTTGCACAAGGCCACAAGTATGGGGTGCCCAGTGAAGATTGAACTCACAAGTAATGATCTAAAAGATTGGCTTGCTAACGAAATACCCCACAATGAGGTACTCATTACAATAGGCTATATATCAAAGCACTAGATAAGTTTAGATATAGTTTCTTTATTTATAGAATATTTCATATTTATATCTAGTAAAGTTAAAAAGGAAGACACTTTTCTGAGAGAAGAAAAAAGTTAAATCTCTATTGTTCATAGAGTATAAAAAGATTTTGATATTCAAAAGAAAAAAAATCAAGACACTCTTAAAATGTCATAGCATAAACCCGATGTCTCTGAAAATGGAATTAAGGAGGAAATTGTATGATTTTCTCTAAGGCACCTCTTCATAATTTCAGACAATTACTGAACTAATTTGTTACATTCACTTATTATATGATTTAGTTTCATCTTTGTTCCACATAGGGGACATTATCGATCCTTGTGTGTGTGCGTTGTTCATTTTGGCTTTGATATTATAAGTTCTTGGGCACCTAACCATGGAGTAGTGCTAGTAGTAAGCTAATCTCACAGACCATTACTACTACTCAAATGAGTTCAAACCTTATTGAGTGCCCTACACTTATGGCCTTACTAAACTTAGTAAAAACCTACATGAATTTCTCTGTAATCCGATGAGACATACAAATTTAGACGTGCATTTTCTTCAGAAAAGCACTGCCATTGTTTAATCTGTTAAAATCCTTTGTAAAGCAGAGTTTTGTTTTTATCCATTTGATATATTAAGAGAAATAATCCAAAGGAAAACTTTAAGAAGCAGAATACAAATTGTATCTTGGACTTCACAAAAAACACTGACATGACCAAATGCTGAATAAACACAGACAATGTATATAATTTCATCACTGTAATATTAGATGATAATGGGATTAAATATTTTTTATGTACATAAAATAAGAGCTGTAAAAACCCTGCACATTTATGACTTACCTTGCAACAGACAATAAACAGCTAAGTTTCCTGATCTTCAAATATTTTCAAAGTCACCTGAAATGTTTGAAAGAAAAGATTATTACTCTACTGAAAACCTTATCACGAAACAAATACATACACACACTCGCTCTCTATGAAAAAGAAGAAAAGAAAAGCACATTTGTTTTTCTAGATTCAACTTGGAAACCAAGATATGAGATGTGTACATAATGATGGCAGATATAAACATGCACATATGTTCAGTGGTAGCAATAAATCACACAAGAAACTGAACAGCGCCTCCTACCATCCACAATTGAGTGGACATTTATTCATTATGCTTCAGAGGAGGTTATCAAATTTATATTATATATATATATATTTATGGAGCAAGTGTCAGTGTTTGGGTTCAACTATGAAACTAAAATGGGAGGGCCAATCTATATAAGCTGGGTAAAAGTCCAAGTTTGAACTATATAATAAAAAATGACATTTTCTTGAAGCAGTTAAAGTGTCTAATAATGAAACCATTCATTTACATATTTTCTTTATTTAATAATAAGCTTGTATGTTTTTAACCAAGACGCTCAAAGCTGTAACAATGTTTAAAAGAATATTCTACCTGCGTTAAAAGCATACCCACAAAAAAGAAAAATCTCCAGATAAAAGTCCTAAAGATAATTACTACTCACATTTTGATCTACCAGAATAACAAATACTTTTTTCTAAAATGTAATGTCTTGGAATAGACAAGAAATAAACAGAAGACCAGCTTTTCTCTCAATCCTTTACTTCTCACCAGAAGTAATCCTGGAGACAAGTTAGACCACGGCTTGGTAGAGAGAACAGTCAGCATCTTTGCTGAGTAGCAACATGCTAATAAAAATGACAAGAAAAATAATAGGTAGGGTCAGTAATAAGATATGAAGAGAGAGAAAAAGAAAAAAGCATTACTTGTAGTCATAATCATTAGATGTATTCAAGTGAAATAATCATTTGACGAGGTTGGGTGAGCTTCAAATTGTGTCATTAATAAAAGAGGAGACAATAATCATAATAATCATACTGTAAAGACAAATAATAATATATATTAGCAAATCACAAAGGAGTATAAAATTTGAGAAAGAGTTTCAAGCGGATCCACGGTAGCATGCTTTAATGTCATTAATTGAAATGGCAGTTGATTTATTTATTATTGCCTTCAAGTATTTAATGTATGGGATTTAAATAACAGTTTTTAAAAGAATGCCAATACTAAAAGTCAAAATAAATAAAAGATTAAAAAAAATTAAAAACCCAAAACATTTTTATTGCCTTATATGGAAATGGGCTGGATAGGCAATATTTTTTGATTTGTGGGACAAGACAAACACAGAGTAAAATCTTGGATATATATAAAACTAAGATGACGCTACATTTTTTAATCACTTATTTTAAACCATATTAATTAATATTTCATATATATCATGAATAAATATTAACTAATACAATTCTTTCAGCAGTTGTGTTAAATATGAAGAATCAATGAGAATGATGAAATAGTATATCAAGTATTTCTAATGAATTTAACCTTCCAATATCAACTGTTACATCAATCATTAAACATAATGGAAACAATTTATAAAAACTATAATTGATAACCTGCTTCCGAACAGAGTTGTATTTTTATGTATATTTTTAAATGTATTATTATGAAGTAACTTTTTAGTGATTGATGTAACAGTTGATTTTGGAAGGTGAAGTTAAATAGAAATTTGATATATTATTGTCTTATATATTTTTCTATGATTAATATCTTCTGATAGTCTTCTTTGATTATGATTAGTAACCATTTTATTTTTAATATTTTCTAAAATAAAAAAAATGTTTTAATTTTTTGTATATTTTCTTGTATTATACTATAATTTTCGTTCACACTTATATTCATTAGATACATAAGCAAAATACATTTTTTATTTTATACATAACTCGCTTAAAGCCTGTCTTCGCTGGCCATCAAGCTTGATGTCAAGTCATTTTCTTTGTATCGAATTAATTATATAAGAATTTTTATAATTGTGCTATATTGGGGGATGCGAACTGCACTATAACGAACCTCGTTATATTGGGGACACCTGTGCCAATATAATAAATCTGTCTTTGATTTGTACAATATATATTACAGTTCAGTTCTGTAGTTTCATCATGAAAAGAACCCCACCTCCCAAAAATAATAATTATGTGTTTTGGAAGAATGATTTCTCAATGAAGTTAAGCGATATTTTGAAGCCATAATTTTGTATGATATATGTATATCACAAAGTACCAATATAATAAATATGAGGTCAGATAAAAACCTAACTTCCTAAAGAAAGTGCTGTCAGAACAAAAAATTATAAAAGAATGTGTGTTCTGAACAAAAAGATTCTCTGATGCTGTTATAAAAATTCCAAATTTATGTAATAAGACATGGCCTAAATTCAGGGTCCAGTTCCGCATTGTAATTGTATAGTAAATTGAACCCCCCTACTAAAACATAATGTAATGTGTTTGTTTTATTCTCTAAGTTAGGGCACCCTGAAGATGCGGGGCTAAAATAATTCGGCCTGTCATGTGCCATTTTTGTTGGGTTATGGTTACATACATACATAAAAACTATCATTATTATAAAGGTAATATTAAAAGGAAAAATAAGATAAAAATTATTTTTTAAAAGTAATAGTATATTTGTATTTCATAGAGTCGGTGGACCGGATTTAGCCTGTGGGCCATAGCTTTGCATTCAGTTTTATCATATTTTTATGGTGACATACACAAATAATCAAGTTACAAAAACAATATATACTCAGATATAGCACAAGTATGTAAAAGATAACATTTTCTAAGAATTATATGCAACTCAATTCAAGGTACTCTTATCTCTACATGATTTTCAAAAATATTATCTTCACAGTATTGGACCCATAATCTTCTTCAGTAATAAATCCAATTGTATATTTGTCTCCTCTTAGCACATATTTGCCAATGTGCAATTTTACTTTCATGAAGAAAAGTACAATTTTACAGCTTTTAAATGAAAAATAACAGGCACCAGGAGTTGAGCTAAAGAAAAAACATTTTTTTTTTCACACATTTAATATATTAGGTGTGTGAAAAAGTTCCCAGCACTCTTTTTGAAAACTAGAAACTGAATACACAGCTGAAAACTGGTTTTCCATTGGAAACTTTTGCACACTCCTAATATTAAGAGTACTTTTTACTATTCATAAAAAATCAGTGGCATACAGTGAATTTTCATGTTGGTTGTGCTGCACTATAATTAATTTAACTTTTGAGTTATTTTTCTTTCCATTCATACCAATGATTTTCATGATTATAATGATAGGGCAGTAATGAAGACTGCATATTTCTTTTTATCTTTTTGCAAGACAAAAAAGCTGGTCTTAAACAGTCATACAGAGTATGACCTGCAATCCCAGAATGCACTTCTCTGAATAAAATAGCAAAATAAAATTTTACAAGCTCCTTTCTCACGCAACGTTTAAAATTTGTAACAAGGAATTAAAAATTAGGGTTTAAACTTTAAAGCTGTGATCTAACATAATTTAAATATGTTTAAAAGCATAAAAAATTAATAAATAGAAAAAGATTTTTTTTAGGTAATCTAAATTTGATTTAACTCTTTCAAGATGAACCTATTAAAGTGCTTAATGCCTGAACTAAAATTTCCCAATAGACTTCTAAAAAGAGATATATGGGACATATACAATATGTCATAAGTATTTGAACAAACAGCCATATTATTTTGCAATCAACATAACAAGGCATGTCATGTTTGTGGTTCTGAATGCTAAATTTCTTTAAAATGTTTTTTTTTAAGAATTAAATTGTTAAATGGAAAAAAAAAGAAGTTTTTTTATTTCTATCCTTCTTTAAAATTATCTGATGGACAAGATATTTTTAAGCATATGTCTAAATTGAACTTTTCTAATGGTCAATGGATACTTTGCCTCTTTTAGAGGAGCAGTGTAAACAGACTATCACTTCACCAAATGTATTACATCATGTTTGACTATAAAAACCATGACAATACATACTTCAGATATCCCCCCACAGGAAAAGATCTGGGGCAGTCAGATCAAGCGAACAAGGAGGCCATCGAATTTCAGAGTTTCTGGAAATTAGAGCAAGACTTTGCGAGGAGGCAGAAGGACATCATTTGAAGTACATCATTTTCCATTCTTGATTCCAAGAATAAATTTAAACCTTAAATTTTATATTGTAATTCAAACTTTGAAATTATGGAATGTTTTAAGTCCTATGCAACTTATGGCCCACCCTATATAAGCTAGAAAGACAATGCATTAACTAAACACACCCCAATTCTGTAAAATGAGAAGAGTAAGAGTTTAAAATACCGTACCAGCTGATACAATGAAATGTCACTGCAAAGAGAAGTCAAATCAATATGAAAGTTTCATACTGTAAGCTACCATTGTTATTTCTGTGTGTTTAGCATGATGTCACTGTGACGGTTATATAATACAACCATACCACAAATAGCACATGTGCAACTTTTGATTTTGAACTGAGAAGGCTTGTCTAATCAATGAATTAAAGAGGATCATAATAATCAAGAGCCATCTAAATGATGGCTTTTCAAAATGTTAAGAAAGTTATTATGATATGCTTGCAATCATTTATATGGTATGCTGGCAATTATTTCAGCTGCTACTCCAAAAACAATATTCAGTTTGAACTGGTAAATAGTTTTTCCATAGTGATTGCCATGACTACTGCCTTGTAGTAAATTAGATCATTTAAGCATTAGATTCGAAGCAGAAGTAACAATATAACTGCTAAATGAATATCTTGATTCAGATAATGCAATTCTGCTTGAAAGGCTTCTCAATGTTTTCTGTCAAATTACTGTTGCGGCCTGTGTTTCATTTAACTTTGGTAATACATTTGTGTCAATACAGGTGTTGGGGCCCAAGAAAGTGAACTGCGTTATAACCAAGCCACGATAACTGTGGGTAGGAGATATTTAGGTGATAATTGAAAGACAGCAAACATTGTCTATCGTATAAAAACTAAGTGAGATTTGAACAAACAAACAAATTCTTTGTTTTTTTTATTAAATAAAACCAAGTAAGGATATAATGCTCCCTCACTTACTCAATGAATGTAGCGAAAATATATTCAGAAAATATTTATCCGTTCCCGAGATACACTAAAAATGTGGTAATCCTTGCTTAGACAGATGTAAAATAATGTTGTTTGTATGCCGTGTTTAGCTACTGTATTTTACATCCATATAAGCAAGGATTACCAAAAATGATTTGCTTCAGAAAAACCAACGTAATTCCCCAACAACTAAAAACCACCACACTTGCCACATACATAATAAATCTTAAAATAATAGGCTATCGATTGATGAAAATCACATGTTTCTATTTTCAATAGTTACCAAGAAATGGGGCAATTCTGTGACCAATACATTTGATAAGAGCGACCAAACCATAGGCGAGGTCACACCTATCCAATTATCTACAATGTATTACAAAGTATACCAATTTCTGTATTTAAAAACAAACAGTGGCCTGAATTAATAAGTTGTATAAAAACAACTAAAATTAGGATGAAGGTGGAAACTAGTCAAATTTAATAAAAAGTGGTGTTACAATACTTCATCCAATAATAATAAAGATTGATTTATAAAAAAAGACTACTAGGTCTCATATGTAAAACAACATAAATATGGCACAGAGACTCGGTTGTAGGGAGTGAGTTTATAAGTGTAAATCTGCTTCTGCTAATCCATGAAGTCTTTGTGGCCGATTGGTAAAAGCACCTAGGTGTAAACTAGTCTCTCTCTGGCAATGAGGGCGTGAGTTCGATTCTCACTGGAGGTTTACTCTTTATTTCCGATTGCTCTGTTATTCGTTGCCATAGAAACAGTGGCACGAATTAATAAGTTGTATAAAAACAACTAAAATTAGGATGACGGTAAAAACTAGTCAAATTTAATAAAAAGTGATGTATTACCATACTTCATCCAATAATAATAAAGATTAAAATATTTACATATTACATCAAACTTAACCCATAACCCTTTGAACACTTAGCCCCGCACCTTCAGATACCCTGTACCTGAGTGGAAAAGCTCAAATTAATTTTTTAAAATATTTTTTAAAAAGTTTGGATCATTGACTACTGAAATATTTTTGTCTAATTCACTTCATTTCTACAGTTGGTTAGACAGCATTAGTCAAATATATTTCTCAGTGGGGCTTATGCGTTCAAAAGGGAAATTCTGTTTTTATTCACTGTTTTCTTGGCAAGGGGGTGGTAATATAGGTAAAAATGTTGGGGTCCACCATGGGTTACAGAAAATTCATCTCCCAATCGTAATAATCTGTGTGTTAATAATAAAAGATTGTAGAAATTATCAACTAAAAACTGTTACTGCAATGTACAATAATTATAAGTTAATCAATGTTTGTTGTTTAGTGTTTGATAAACCTTTTTTTTAAAAAAACTTTTTATAGTTAATTTGTTTATTTTTATTTCTTATAAAAGACAAATAAAATGGGTTAAGATTCGTTTTAATGTAACTATTACTGTTAAGATCTTACTGAATCAAATATATGATAAAAAATAGAAATGTAAATGTAAACAAGTTTTCAAACCCGGTTATCTCCAGTTTTATAGTGTCTACAGAAATCATTTTCAGTTGATAATTTTCTACAATTGCTAGGTGGTGAACCCGAATTGTATACGGTAGTGAATTGTTAAGTGGGGAATACCAGACAACCAGTAGGGCCTTTCCCTGCACCTTATCACACTTAACAACACTCCTAGATGACTGGGAACGAAACAATGAGTCAGGAAGACAGAAAACTGCCAGTTATTTTTTCAAAATTTAGAATCCAGGAAGTGAATGTAGTAGTGGTCCTTGTGCTAAGGTTTGTGAAGTTCATTATAGAAATTAGGATTTTTTTGTCAAGCAAATTAAAACTGGAGACAAAACCAGATTCACTTGGTAAAGATTACAAGAAATACAATAAATAGAACAAATATTTAGTTTTTTTAGTGAACATTTTTGAATATTAAGAGAAAGACAAAAAAAAGAATCCAGAACATTTTACAACAATTGCTTTTTTTTGAATAATGAAAATTGTTATCCATGTCTGCTTTTATGAATATTAATTAAATTAGTTGTGCATTCATGTAATACTTTTTACAGGTACAAGTAATATTGAAAACACAAATTATCATTTTCATTATTATTACTACTAATAATGAAAATGATAATTTGTGTTTTCAATATTACTTGTACCTGTAAAAAGTATTACATGAATGCACAACTAATTTAATTAATATTCATAAAAGCAGACATGGATAACAACTGAAGAAACCGGTTTCTAATAATATTAGAAACCGGTTTCTTCAGTTTTTAAGTTGGTCTGGCTGTATGTATGCATCACATGTACAGGCCAGACCAATGGTGTTAGAGGGCTGAAAATTTAAACATTCACACCTTATTATGTCTAGAAAAAACATTTGTTTTTTTTGAAAATTCCCTCCCTAAATAGGTTTTTAGTGGGGGGTTCAATTTGAAATGTAAGTTTATGCTAAATTGGTGCCTTAGTTTGTATCCGGCAGCATTCACGCTTTTTTAGTGATCATTGCCAAACAAAAGGCAAAAGAAGCAACTTATTCATTGATCACCACTTTTTCTAATTTATTTAATTGATCACCTCAACATGGCATGCTGCCAAAAGACGGTCATGTGACAGTTTCTATTGAGTAACTAGACCAATTTTTTTGTACCATTTCATTGGTTTCTAAATAAATAAAACACCTACATGTACATATGGAAGAAAAAAACTTATTTGTAAAGAAAAAAAGCTGTGGAGATTTGGAGAAAAGATTATTTGAAAAATAAATTACATGTTTGATTGAAGAGTTAAAAAATCTGTTTAAAAATTGTTTGTAATTAAATGTTCTTTATGCAAGAAATGGAGTAAAAACCACATTCACATAAACATTGTCAGAAAACATGTTGTGTTAAAAGTTAAGCAAAATTAGCAAGTTCCTAATTTGCGATGATGTCTCATTTCACACTAAGTAAAATACTTCTTCCACAGATGGAATGTTGCATAATTCCTTAGCTTCTTGTAATCAAAAGCCACACCCAGAATTATTGGAATTTTCAAGAGACACCTGAACAAGCAGAGAATTATCACAAGTTACTTTTTTTTTAAACACACACTTATTAAATGAGTAACTGGTTTACCTCTTTTTAGTAAAGTATTTATCCTTTTAGTGCAGGTAAAAGATTTCAAAACATTTAAGTTTTTCCCAGTCCACTGTTATCAAATTTGCATACTTGTAAAACCTGCACAACTTGAAATATTTTGCATTCTTGGATGCAACATAAAGGATTATTAGCATTTTGAGTGAGTGTGTGTGTGTGTATAATATGAATACTTAATACAATAGAGTGTGTATAATATGAATACTTAAAAGTCCAGGACACCAATTGATAGCTGAAGAATGCAATCAACAACATACATGACACAAAAATTATACTTGAATTTGTATATATAAGCTATTAAAAGATTTTATTTTTAGCAAACTTATAGTTTGTAATGAGTTTTTATAAGTTAGAAATGTAATTTCCATAAGATTAATAAAAAAAAATCCTAGAAACAGGTTTAAAAGATTAAAACTTATCAAATTCTTTTAACAAGTTTATTGATCTTAAGTTATCTAAATTTCTCTGAAGTATTGTCATTTTAGACAAATCTTATTTTTGTTAATGATCAAGTGATACATTGCCAATAACTTATCAGACAAATGAATTGAACCCAAGTGAAGACACAAATTATTTGAGGAGGGGGATAAAAAGACAAAAATGAAGAATCTCAATTGCAAATGACTTGTTCAGTCATTAATACATAGTTCATCAGGGCTGATACATTCAGGATAATACAAGTGACCTTCTATGAAGAAACCTAAACCAGCAGAAATTATGCTACAACTAAATAAGTTATACAAACTTATATAAAGTCAACATTATCCAATGTAATTAAAGATAGAGATTATAAATTCTTTATAAAAGAAAGTTATTTACCAAACATAGTCCAATATCTAATCAGGAAGTACCACAATGAATTTATTATCCTTGTTTTGTTTCAGAGAGAAAAATTATTCAACTTTGCAATTCTTATAATGAACTATTGTCAACACCATAAAAGGGAATACTATTTTTTGCAATATATTCATAGATCAGAAATATATCTGTATTGGTGATAAAAAACAAGCCCACCGTAAATCTGTTATCACAACATTGTTACAATTCAGCAATTTGAGTTCTTAAATTTATCATTCTGAGAAATTAATAAACATTACCTGTTAAAACAAAAAGGTATGTAAAGCAATTGTTAGGAAAGAAAAAAAAATGATAAAATATGGGAAAAACCCATGGTAAATTTAGGTAAAAGAAAAGAAAAAACAAAAATATGATACAGAACTTGAGTAGTAGGGTTTTAACTTGCTGATAAACGTCTGAAATCAACACTTCAAAAAGGCAGCCATTTTATTGGGTCAAATTACCAATTTATTTGAGGAAACCAAGAGTACATACGTACAATGAATTCAAATGTTTATAAGTAAAATGAAAAAACTCATCAAAAGGACCAAGCTTTATATTTGAATAAAAACAGTTTAAATAGCATACCTCTATTGGACATGCTATCAATCATTAACACATTTTCATTTTTCTTAACACTGATACAGCCTATTAAATCTAGCAATGAATATATGACAATACCAACTGTTCTTTTGTCATCGTTTATAAATCTGAGGCAGTATTGTTGTCTGTGACACCCTGATGCTACTAGTGCATATTATGAAGTATGTCAACAGTTACTACCCACGTGTATACTAGTTTCTCTGATTGACTGATATTAAAAAGTTTATGGTTGTGTAGTGATCAATGAGTTTAGTAAGAATTAACTACAAGTAAAAGTATTATGGCAATATTTTGCTTGTTAATTCCTTTCATCCTTGGTTGATGTTTTAATGTTTTAAAAAGGTCACAAAAGAAACACTGATGATCTTCAGTTATCAGATCCTGAGAATTAAGACTAATTCCAAAGATATGAAGGAATGGTAAATGAAAGTTGTTTGGATCAGCTTGGCTTAAATATGATAATATACCTAATATTTTAACGGCAGATATTTAATGTAATTTAAACATTTTCTATAGTTTTGAGAAGGGTCATTAACATTCAAATAGTTCTTTGGATGATTGAACTCCTTGTTTGTGTTGTTAATACAACATTTTGGCCGATCCATTCTACGGCCTTCTTCAGGTGTAAAATCCGAATGTGATGGGGTAAACAGAAGTTTTTTAATTTCAAAGGAGGTAACCCATATGATGTAGGATTTGGTGGTTTCTTTGTCCTTGTCTTGTTGGGTTTGGGCCTGTTGAGCAGCAGAAGCCACATCGGGTTGAACTCCCGGGTTTGGGCTTGTTGAACAGCGGAAGCCACATCAGGTTGAACTCTGCACTTGTCTGACTAATGCATTCAGTCGACATGTTGATATGATCTGCTTCACATTCGGATTTTACACATGAAGAAACCCGAAGAATGGATCAGCCGAAACGTTGTGTTAACAACACAAACAACAATGAGTTTAATCATCCGAAGAACTATTTAATCTAAACATGTTTTTAAAAAATAACAAAGGCTAAACATAACTATATATAAACAAAGAAAATAATACTATTATTCTGTTTGTATACGTACGATCATTACTTTCTGATTATTATCTATTCTTACATCTTTCATCCTTTCTCTTCTCCCTACCCACTCTCCCTTGCAATGTAATAAACAAGGATAAGAATGGAAGAGATTGCTTATGCTTGAATGGGAGTAAAAGGACTCAACCTTCACTACAATTGTCATTCATTCATAATTCCTCCCTCACAATTCTGAAGCCTAAAAATTAAGTAATAGTAGATCACAGGAATATAGACAGCTAGCAAAAGTAATCAATAACAAATATATTCGTTTCATTTGCCTTTGCGTTATTATATTTAATATAGATACATTCGATAGGCAGTAAATTACTTTAACAAAACTATATACTTTAATTGCAGATATGTATATGTGAAAGTAATGATGAGATTTTAGTTTTCGACACCTGAAGAAATTCCTTATAGTACTAGCATTATGATAAATACAATTATTCCATCTTAGACACTGAGTACCAATATCAGCAACAGATAAATTTGTAGGTTAATCAAATATATATTATTAAAGATGAATAATAGATTTTCACTACAAACATCGAGTACTAAGGCATTTATATTTAATGAATGTACAAATAGATAATCATGAAAGATAAATATTTCGAGTAAATAATTGTATTTTCCCACCATATATGTAAAACTTGGCAAAATAGTTTGTGTTTACTTATCAAGTGAAGCTAAATAAAAAGCACTTTAAAAGTACTGTTTATTATCTGGAATGGATTCCGGCATAAATAGTTTTCACAAAATTAATTGCAGGTTCTCATACTTCAAGTATAATATTTTTAGAACATTTTATTTTAGTGTGAAAAAGTATACTATTTGTATATATCATCATAACAATCATATTTACACAATGTCTATGGCCTTAAACCTTTGCAGTATGTTTTTTAAGGTTTTGAATACTAGCCCCACTAACTTTGCTATTTGTCTTAACCCTCAGTCAGCTGCTTGAACTACTGAGAATAATCAGCAAGATAACCCTTTTAAAATTCCTGGGACATATAATCCCTAAGGTTTCTATGACTGCTGGGATATACATGTCCCTTACATCTTTTAAAAGTCTACTTGGACATTTTAATTCAGGCATTAAGCACCTTAATAGGTCAGTCTTGAAAGTGTTAAAGACCTTTTGTATTTATATGATGCACATCTTGCTCTTTTATAAGAATTGTGAACATTTTAGAACATTTTATTTTAGTGTGAAAAACGTATACAATTTGTATATACAAGCACACATCATAATGATATTTTCATAATATCTAGGGTCTTAAACATTTGCGGTGGTGTAATAAACATCATAATTCTTAAATTCATTTGCATCTGTTGATAGCACTACATATTCCGGTAATCTATTCCAAAAGAAGAATTTTCTGATATTCAATCTACTTCTACCATATATGGGTGGCCTCTCAGTCCCTTGTACCACCTTGTAGTAAAAAATACATCCGGGTTTACTACTTTTAAACCACACATAATCTTAAACATTTCTATTAAGTCTTCCTGATCTGTCCTATTTTCTAACAATGTAAAACCCTAACACTGTTAGCCTATCCTCATAACTCATACTTTTTAATTCAGTATTAACTTAGTTGCTGTAGCAGGTCTTGGGTTATTCTTTTCTATATAACATGCCCAATAAGTATATTTACGCACTTTGAAAGTCCATGAAATAATAGTGTAAATGTCAACATAATTTTCAAAATGTAGGGAGATGTGTGAGAGAGAGAGAAACGAGTGCGGGACAGCGAGCGAGAGAAACGAGTGCGGGACAGCGAGCGAGAAAAAGAGGGTGAGCAGGGGCGAGTGAGAACGAGAAGGTGAGCAAGAACGAGCGGCTGAGCTAATTAAGTCTGAACTTCAAATTTAAAAAAAAAAAAAAATTTTTTATAAATTTTAAGACAATTCTTTTAATACATAAAGGATAATATATTTAATTTAATTAAATTTTGGAAAATAAATCTTTTAAAAAATAATTTTCAACAGATATTTTTTGGCCCAAAAGACTACAATAAAAAAAAGCAAACAAAACAAATTTTAATGTTATTGCATTTTATATTTTCTAATTGAGAGCACATTTTATACATCTCCAGTTGAGGATTCGAATAAAATTTGAACTGATTTAATTTATCCAGGAACTTATCTCCATAGAAATGTAAATATTTGTATTGTTTAAATGATATTTTATAGAAATTTCATAAAATTAAATAAACTAAATGATATTGAATTAGCCTTTAATTTAATTTTGAAACCAACATTTTTTTTTCCGTGGTAATCGGGGGGTTTCTTGTATTTTCATTTCACTAAATCCTAAAATATAAAGTTACTTTTTATAAAGCCTTTGTTTAAAAAAAA
>VCCN01005562.1:6270061-6287603 GCA_006491835.1 Architeuthis dux
CAAGCCCTTTTTATTTTTATAGGATGAAACATTGTTCCAATTACTACTACTAATACTACTAGATGTAAAAATATCAAAAGAAATGGTAAGTGATTGGGATGGTTAGATTTGATCTTCTGCTAGCCATAGGGTTCTCATAGCTCAAGCGGCAGAGCAGCTGGTATGGATAACCAGGCTTCCCAAGGCAAAAGGGTTTGAGTCTCACCGAGAGCTTATTCTTTATTTCCAATCTACACTGTTTACTAACAGCTGAAGACAGATGGTCTTTTTGATGAAAAGCAAACTAAAATTAAAAAAAATATTAATGATAGACAAGCCCCTTATTTTCATCAAATTCCATAGGTTTAGTATTAAAAAATCCTTCAATTGACAAGTTAAAAAATAAATAAATGAAAAGGAGAGGGGGATCGCATTCATCAGCTTTATTTATGAAATTAAATCATGGAACTAGTTGGTAATTTTTAGTATTAAGAGTATCATAATTAGTCAAGTAATTGTGATAACTAGTATTCTTTCTTGTAGGATGTTCAAAAGTAAAACAAATATAAAATACTGAAGAATATTTTTGGACAGTCTTCATCCTTCATAATATTTTTGTATCGCTTTGTGGAATGTTGTAACATTTGACAAAATTTCACCTGGAGAAGATTGGAGAATTGTATATTCCTGCAGACTCCTTGTGGAGCATAGGACCACAACCATTCTGCTATGGTTTCAGTATCAAGTAGGTTTTACAGTACAGTGTTGCAAGCCCCACTAAAATTCTTCCTTTACTCAGGCGACTGCCAATTGTAGGTTTATTTTTTGTCAGAATAACCTTCTCTTAGATGCATTGCCTTACAGAACTAAAGGGCTCCAAATACCTTGATTCATAGCTTTCCCAAGGGCATAGGTGTAAAGTGAACATAAACAGCATTGGCTGAAATAATTTGAATGACAACTAAAAGATAAATTGACAGAGTTCTTAAATCTTAATAACCTTATCAATTAATACTAGTAAAATACCCATTGCTTCGCTAATGGTATACATAGAGGTGGAAATCTAAAGCACTGTAGTATCTGACAAAACCCATGGGAGTTTAAGGGACAACAAAGTCATATTTAATACATTAAAACTATCATTATTTTCAAAGTTTGTAATATCAACCTAGAGCATTGCCTTCATTTGGTATACCATGAAATTAAAATAAAATTTACTTGAAACATTTTATTTGTACTTCATACAATTTCTTTGTATTATTGCTTTTTACCATAACATTTAGTACATATAAAAAAGAAGAGATATATAAAGAAATAACAAAGAGATAAAGAGAGCGGTGTCAACTGCTATGTAGATCCGCCATGCAGTCTTGCCGGCAAGGATGTGAGGAAGGGAGTTAGTAAGCATGGTGTGTGCAGTATTTAGAAGTAAGACTGGTTATTCCTGTCACTCTCCCTCTCTCTTAACCCTAACAGTAGTAGTTATATTACCAGCAGCCTAAATCAGCAAATACACACACACACACAACTTACTTAGTAACAGCCAATTTTTATTCATGTGTTAACATTACCCCTCCAGTGTATGGATGTGGATTATAATTTATCCGATATTAGATTGAAACAACAATTCAGAAGACCTTGTATACAATTGATATTTCAACTTGAAAAACAAATACTCAACTTTCAAGACATACCATCTGAATCTCTACTATTTAAACACTTAATATCCACTTAATTTAATTATTAATCCCTAAACCCACCCACAACCAGACATGAACTATATATAACAGAAAATTTCTTGTATCTCCATCACTTTTTCTGAAGACAGAATGAACTGGCGAAACATCATTTGTACACAACAAGGTGTTCTGAATTGTCATTTCAATTGAATATACATATGATAATTATAAAGACATTTATTAAATGGGAACCTATATTTGCTTGGCACCGGTGTGAGTTATAGCAAAACAAGTAGCCAAGATCAAAGCATTACAAACCTTGATGATTTGAAATTGGAACCCTGAGGTTTATCTCCAAATAAATGTTCCTCCTTCCACAAACTGCTTTGTCAAAGGTAAAGAGAAACTCTATAAATCTTGCAATTTTTCCAATACCAAAAATGATTTTCTTAAATTCAATGGCTAAAGTAAAATAGCAAGATGTCATTTTTATTAGAGAAAGTAACAAGGTTTATTACTTTCTTTAGGTAATTTGCCACATAAAAGGGTTAATAGAAAAACAATCAATTTAACTTGCAGATCAAGACAGTAAAAGCCAGTCCTTCAAATACTAGGGGCGGGGGTGACATTTTTGTCATTTTTACCCCCTGAACCGCTAAATTTGACCCTGATCTTTAAATTTTTTTAGTTGCAAATCTTGAAATCCCTGACTGTTGGCTATTCAAGCATCAGGGTGTTAACCTGGAAATTGATTTTCCAACTATTTTTATAGGATTGAGAAGTTTTCTGAGGTCTGCATTTTTTTTTTTTTTTTTTTAAAAATGGCCAAAAAAACGCCAAAAAGACACTAGAAATGGTTTTTAAAAAATGAGAGAAAAAAAAGGGCCAAAATGATCAGAATTGAGCATGTATTAACATTCACCAAGACATTTTTCTGCTCATATTATAGCCCATCTTTGTTTTCTGGAGGGATAAATTGCCGATTTTTGGGGCCTAGGAACTAAAATTCACCTGATAGATAAAAACAATTTTTTTGTCACTATTTGTTGTCAGCACCGTAAAAGTAAACAAAAAAGTTGGGTGCAAGCATGCACAGCCGATTTTAGATGAGGAATGAGCAAAAATGGCATCACAGGGACAAAAGAACACAAATCAAATAATACAGATATCTCCTAGCATAGACAACCAAAACTAAAAACTAAAATAGAAACAAAATAGGCACCTGACGAAGGTTGTAGGGCACATGGCCGAAACATGTCTATAACAACCAAGATGAGAACAATAGTTCAAATAAACCAATACATAACTAGCATTCCAAGGGACATTATGAATCACTGCCACCCATATATGCTGTGTTGGGGGTGATCAATTAAAAAGTTGGAAAAAGGGTGATCAATGAATAAGTTACTTCTCTCACTTTTGTTGGGCTGTGATCACTAAAAAAAAAATTTTTAAAAAGGGTCTGAATTTTCAAAAACCAAGTGGGCATAAACCAGTGACCAATTTAGCATAAACTTACATTGCATATTGAACCCCCCCCCAATCTAAAAATCTATTATGGGGAGAAATTTTCAAAAAACACATTTTCCCTACTCATTGAAGGGAGTGTATGTGCAAAATTTCAGGTTTCTACTCTGAACAGTTAGAGCTGGGCAAACTCTGTATACATATAAATGTCAGAACACATGAATAGATACATATAAATGTCAGAACACATGAATAACCTAAACCAATTAATAAACCTGTGTTGTAAGTAGCAGTGATTAATAAGGCTAACAAAGATTAAGAAATTGTCTCTCTCAGCTACTCCATTTCCATCATAATGAAAGAATCAACATCCACTGGCAATGCTGACCTAGTTATAAAATATTCTAATTAAATCATATGTAGACAATAAATCTATAAACTATTTAATAAGATTAGCAGGGTGGCCTGAGAGAACCCGGGTAGGTCAAACAGAAGATAAAAATAAAAGCTACATTGAGTGACAACTTTCAAGTAAGTGAATAAAAAATTAAAAAAAGACCCTTTTAGGTCAGACAATAAGACAATTAAGAATAATTAAAACTATTAAATATGATCTGAACTGAAAGATTTGATGAACAAGTCATCAAAGTAAGGATTTTTTTAGCGAATTATCCTCATCTGTTTTGTTTTAATCTTAAACAATTAAAGGCCCATTTTATACCCAAACAGTGTATATATCCAAAAATGTAAAATTCTTATCAAATTATTAAGTTGTATGAATTTAGAGGACCACTAGATTAGAAACTTGAATTAATATTGAAAAATATCAGGATCAAATCCAACATAGCAAACTAAACTTGCAGACCAATTTGCTAGAGTAGAGTGTTCAATCCTTACTGGATGACCCTCTTATGTCAGACAAAGCTGAGCTTAGCCTCCTTCATTGTTTGGATAGTTACACATTTTCCACAGATAAAAATAAATCGGTCATTTGTTTTTCTTTAACACATCATACAAATTCTTTTTATTCCATCTTTAATGTCAATTGAACATATAATTTGAGTCAATAAATACTAATGAAGATTTCAAAAGGTATTTTAAATTGGGCATTACAAAGTAAACAAGCTAGTCTAAAATTGAATAAACCTAAATACAGCCTTTTTGTAGCCTCAACATTTTTCTGTAAACTACAGGACTATTTATGGTAGAAAGAGTGAAAAATGTAAAACAGAAATCCAATAGCAATTGTTAATGTGAATGAGTACATGGCTAGCAGGAGCAGTAATTATAATAAACCTGAGGAAATTCTATGGTATACCTTGGTAATTTAGAAATAGAACACAAAATCATGGATGTATTATGATAACAGGTAAAAGAAAGCATTTATAGCTTCAAATAGTAGAATATCCAGTTACTAGAATAGTACCCATAAAAAATGGGATTATTTATGTATGGAATGGCACTTGTGCCTAGGATCAAAGTATCAGCCTAGGATCTAGGTGTCACTCCCCCACCCTTTGCCTAGGATCAGAGTAATATCTGTGTACTCAATGAAAAATATAACAAAAAAAAAAAAATATATATATAGCATTTTATAGATGTGGATGAATCTATATTTGATGGAAAAAGCAGCATAAATCACAAAAGAAATTATAATAGGACAATATTCTTTATAAAAATATTCATGTTAATCTACCTTGCCATTCTATTCAATTCTTACATTTTACAATGCTTTGGATATGCAAAAAGCAATAAACTTGTTGGTGGCTAAATACTGGTAATTAGTTGCAAGTATATTTGATCCTACTTTAAAGTTTGACCTTGGGGCTTAGAATAGAATAGGAGAATATACTGAAACTTGTATGAAGTAAGCATTTTCAATAGAGAAAATTCTCTATTAAGAATAATTAAAGGCTAGACTTTGCGCCAAGGCAGAGTTGATGTCAGTGTATTTGATGCACTGAGAAAACATACTGTTGACCACTCGATCTGCAAGTTTCTTTTCCCATTTTTAGCTGCTTTTGAATGCCGCTTAGAACTGAAGAGAAATTCCATGCCTTGGCCCAACTGAAGGAAGTAGTTTCCGATTCTTGTGGCACAAGATATTGGAGTGCGAATAAAGCAGTTTATGACCTGATGTCACTCCCAAGTGAAAAATCGGTACTGGAAGGAAGATCTCTCCTACTAACGGCAAGCTTCTAAAACGTGAGGTGATAAACAACCCTACCATCTCACCTACTACATTGAAGAAAAAGTTAATTGATCTCTTGCAGAATGTTGCTGCGAGGGCAATACAACATAGTTTACAAAAGCTTTCATTGGTCATAGGCTGCCTTACTTGAACTCCAATATCCTGCACCACAAGACATCGGCTCTTGGACATTTTGCCAAAGAAAAACAAATTTGCATATAAAAGTTTTATTTGCTAACTTATCAAATAACTGTCAATCATCAACTACAACGTATTGATAAAAGTAAATAAACTAAAAGCTTGGCTTTGAAACAGTTTGAGTTTATTGATTTTTTTGCAATATGAAATATGAATATTTTGAGACAATAAACATGCAGATTCATAAGTAAAAATATCCAAAATAAAAATATTTGACAAAAGAAAAACATCAGTCATTGAAAAGACCAGTCGGTGAAACATCATTTCATTAAAAAGGTTTTTGGCAAGGCGTCCACATGATGAAACGGCTGCTGGCTAACTGGGTGTAGGCAAAGCATCCAGACACATACACCATCCAATGGTGGCACTTAGTAGCAAGCTTATAGTGCTCCAAATGCAGCTAAAAATGGCAAAAAACCTTGCAGATCAAGTAGTCAACAATATGTCTTATCAGAGGGACAGTTCTTGGTGAACTACCGCCAACTCTGCCTTGGCACAAAGCTTAGAGGTGTGAGTGTCTGCCAGATGTACGAGGACTCCCTTCTGCCTTTTTAGTTGGCGGGAAATCAAGTCCATGTATAGATTTCTTTTGTGACCAATGTACATAAGTGACATTTAAGTCACTGTGTTTTAGGAGAGAGTATCAAGTATTACATCCACTGATGATAAATACAGAAGAATAAACATTAATATATAACTGTATTAATGTGGGAATTGGAAGCTTTAAAAGACTATGGGAAGAGGTTAGACATGGAGAATTATAATTAATCAGAAAGGTGTTAAAAGTGTCTGTTGAGTAATCAAAATTCAGGGAATGTCTTCTGTATAAATAAGTGTCTCACCAATTATCTGGGGGTAAAAGGAAGTAAAAAGCTTCTCTTTTTCCATATGAAGGATTTTAAGACAGACACGGCAATGAATGTTGTTTTATATTGTTCCATTTGGTCAATCAACAAATGCCACTATTTCAACATTCACAGAGAAATGTACTTGAAGCACAAAAGCTGTTATTCTATAAAAGATTTTATAAATGATTAAAGTTACCATTTCGTCAAAGATGCATAATAATATTTGTTATTAATTGGCAGCCACAGTATAACACAAATAGTTTTATGTTTTTTGGCTATGTAAAGAAATAACTTTAGAATTTTTCATAGCTTTCCAAGATTTCTTTTAAAACCATAGTTGTATATTGTAAATAAATATAGAAAGAAAAGTTACCCACAATTTGCTTTCAGTGAAGTTCAATGCTAGTTATAAATAAGCATGTTTGCATTTATGCAAACAATTAATCATCTTCATATTATAAAATAACTGCACAAGTGGATAAATAACTGAACAAAGAGGGTGAAATTCACAAACTAATGCATATTCAGCTTACATAAATATACAAATATATTTTATTTAAATAAAAGCGATAAAATGTATTTTGTTTAAATAAGAGAAAAATATGGATGGCCTATTATATTCCAATGTGTTTATTTCACACCATAATTATATAAAATGAAAGCAAAGTAACTGATTAAATCTTTTTCTCAAAATAAAGACCATTAGGATGTAAACCCTTGGTTTAAAGAGAGGGATCGGCACTGGGCAAGTTGCGCTTCACCTTAAAATTCAGGCTGGAGGGTTATTCTGCACACAGGCCCCGTCGTCTATGGTCCTACTGCTGTGGAATACCCTTCACAAAAATCTTTGTTTGCGAAGCCAAGCCATTTATTATATATATTTTATTATATATCTTGTGCTAGACTAAGCTGAATAAAATGTACACACACACACACACACACACGTGCGCATCTATCTTTTGCTGATCATGAAGAAAGCCGTTTGCAGAGGATTTTGTTATATAAAAAAAATGATGAAGATTAAAAAAAACAAAGATCAGTTTTGTTCTTACTGTTTTTGCATTGCTTGCTTGAAAATTCATGTAAAGACAATACTGTAAATATCTCTAAGTACATTATTGTAATATACATAACAAAAACAGAATGGGTGGGGGGATAAGTTACTAGGCCACACAAAGACATTTGAACAGGTAAACAGAGAGCACTTTTAGACTACCGAGAGATCAAATGAGATAAGGAAAAGATCTGTTAACATAATACCTAATCCCAAAGGATTAATTTCTTTTCTCCTTTCCTGCCCCAGGAAAATGAGGTTTATCAAAAAGTAATAAATAGATAAAATGAAAAGGTTTCTGTCCTCTTTTTTACCCTGTTGAGGCAGTTTGTCCTTAGTTTTAAAGGTATGCAGGGGTAACCCGATTCTCTTCTTTTTTTTTTTATCTCTCACTAGAACATCTCTTTGAACACTAATAGTACATTAAGATATACTTTATGTATATTCAGTAGATGTGAGTTTTCAGGGACTGCGGGGAAATAAATTGAAAACTACTCAAATGGTCCTAGGTAATCTACAAAAAAAAAAAAACAACAGAATATGAACTAGTAGCTTGTTTTTATTTAACCTGATTTATAAACATCATAAAGGGTGCAGATAATTGGATACCTTATGTTTGTCGGATTGTAGAAGACACAAAAAAAAAAAATTATGAACTATTATGGTATGTTCAAAGTGAAAGTCATATAGCTAGAGATTGTAACTAACTTAAAAGCAATTACAATGCTAATACAATATTAAAATTGAAAATTTGAATTGTCAAAAGTTAGAGTTTAATCCTTCAGCTGCTCCGATTTTTCCCATTATTTATTTCAGCAGTTTGCCAACTGAGGTCCGTGGACCCCAGAGGGTCAACAATAAGTATTACTGGGGGTCCGTGAGCTGTTCAAAATGTCAAGAGGCTGCAGTGTAAAATGTATAATTACTTAGGATAAGACTGATACAAAGTAAAAGAAGAATATCCACAGCTATCAGAAAAATGGCTATTAAAGTACTTCTGCCCTTTCCAACTATGTATTTATGTGAAGCAGGATTTTCTGCATACACAACAATAAAAACTAATCATTGTAATAGACTGAACGCTGAGGTAGAATAAGAATCCAGCTGTCTACCATTAAACCAGACCAGAGAGATTTGTAAAAAAATGAAATAGCGTCTTTCATTGAATTGACTTTTCTTTCATTTCCCTTGCATTTTAGATTATTTGTCAAAATTAATTTAGTTTCTGAAAAGTTGTGATGACTTATTTTTACTATAATCATCTCATCAGCATAAGAACTCTTTAGGGGCCCGCACATATTTTTGAGAATATTAAGGGTTCCACAGGGGAAAGATTTTGGGAACCACTGATTCGTTTACTTAATAACACTGTTGAAGATAAACAAAACTTACATCAGTTTATAATGATTAGTTTTTATCATACATGAAAATGAATTCCATCATCTAACTATAATTTAAGAAATTTGTGGGTGTGTGTATGATGCACTGCGATTACTCAACAACTAGCCATTGTACGAAGTTGACATTTGCCGGATATTGTCGAGTTTGAAGTTTTTGGATCAGCGGTTCTCTAGAAATCTAATAAAAATAAATTTTTAAAATTACAGATTATAGATCTTTCTTCATAGTTTCTATAAATTATCTGCCTTGACTTCCGCACTTTAGAATTGTCTAAATTTAGAAATAAAATATCTAAATTGGCAACATTGAAGAGAAGTAACCAAAATACTTTGAAGCCGTAGTTTCATACGATGGACAGAACATTATTTTTTATGACAATTATGGCAGGCTGTTGCACACAGCATAAAGTCTGGACCCTTCCAAACATGTACCTTTGGAAGAGGCACTGCTAGTCATTGCAAATTTGATAAGTATAAAACTGGTTCTAAATGTATTTGTTTAAATCAATTCTTTTCTTAGGCAGTGGTGGCGCAGTGTTTTGTACCAGCCCAGGCAAGGTTCAGCCAGAAAACTAGGAGGATGGGCAACGTTTTTATATAAGTAATAATATGAGTTTTATGTAATAAATCAAATTCACTTCTCAATGTAATTGCAAAGTTACAATAAATAAAAAGAATGAGACATGAAAATGGCATTGTCTATTACAAGTTGCAGTAACACAAACTACACAACAGTTGCCAAAAAACGAAGGATGATGTCTTCAAGATTCAGGTTTTCAGCAGGTTGTCTACTAAGATTAAATCTTGTGAGCCCGGGCAAGGCTGCTGGGAGCCAGGCTTGCCCTGGCACCGCCACTGTTCTTAGGTGAATTGTGGTATTAAAAGGACCCAGTCTAATACATCACTTACCTAACCAAAAACCCTACAATAATATATAGCGAGATATCAAAATTTTAAAAATAAAAAAAAACCCATTTATTTATACATTTAGTTCAAAGGAATCAGGACTTTTAGTATCGCCTTTACCATAATACTGTTGGCAAATTCATGAATCCAATATCCCTTGCACTATGTCCCATTGAGAGTCATGTTAAACATGGTCAAATCAGACATTACACAATGGTAAAAATAGTAAAATACTTTGCGAATCTGTTTTAATTAAAAATATGTGCAAGCATAAAGCATTAAAACAAATAAAAAAATTTGGTTGTATATGGGTTGACCTACAGTCATAAACCAGACATTATTCCAGTCTCAAGAACTTTTCTGGGTAAATTTACGTTCTTAACTTGAGGACTGAGCTGTATAACAGTCTAATACTTTAAAAAATTGTTTTGAGAATGTATTTTTTAAAATGTTTTTTAAATGATTTTCTTATGTGTTTTTATAGATTAGGTGCTACCCGAGAATTTGGGGACTTTGAAGAGATAGATCATTCCCTGGTGTCTCATTAGACATGTCACACATCTCTCAATCACTTCACCAGGAAATAAAGAATCTCATTTTCTATCAATTTTATTTTTCAAGAAGCCATTTTCCATTATATTCCAGGAACTTCTCACCTCAACATATTCACTGTATACTTGATTGAATATGCCTTAATAGCCAACACATGCGTGCAACTAGTCTTTGGATTGTCAGAGTTATATTTCATTTAAAACTTTCATTCTGATTGACTAAACCAATGGTTCCCAACCTTTTTGGGTCATTCCCACTTTTGTCAATAAGATTACTAGTATCCCCACCCCTTCCATTTATTAAGTTGCAACAAAGAATAATTTCAAATAATAACTTTATTTTACATATAATTAGATATCTTCATACTAAGAATTAGTTTAATTTTATAATTGTACAGCTGCTGCTGTGTATTTATTACTCAACGAAAACATGGGAAAATAATTAGAACACATCATTTGAAATTTATTACAAAGAATTCTGCTATCGTAACACATCAATGTGATCTCTATTCTTGTTTTTTTTGCAACTAGTTCTTTGATTTGTGGGTCTATTAGGTGAGAGAGCACACCTTAAATCATTCTCAACTTTGAGCTTATTTTGAGCCTTTGACTTGATAGATAGTGCAGAAAGCCATATCTCTAGACTTTTTACCTAATAGCCTTATCCCACCACCGGACTACTCACCCCCCCTGTAGATCATGTATTTTCAAGAAGATAACCAATCGGAAACATGTATAAAGCATTAATCAAAAAGATCAAAGTAATCAGAGAGAAATATTAAAGCGAATCTTCAAGATAACTTTAAACTCAAGGAGGTTGGGGTTTAGTGGACACTCCCTCAGGGAGTCCCTGACACTCATTCCTTGAAACGGAAGTAAGTACTTATATTTTCATTTCTTATCAGATGCCTGATTAAAAGAGATCCATGTGATGTGTGTTACCCCGGTATGACACATGGTTTTCAGAAAGAAAACAGAGGTTTGGGGGGGGGGGTAGCTAGGTTGCTTCTTGCTAAAAAAATAAAAAGATAAATAACATCCTTTGGACTTCAAACTCATTCTGTACACATTTTTATGGCAAAAGTAGTGTACATTTCTTTTGCTATAATCAATGAATTTAATATTAATGTTATTTTATCATTCTGAAAGACAACATTTAAAAAAAATATTTGTTAGAAATTAATATTCTGTATTACACTGTTAATAGACGCATATCTCTCAGCTTAAAAAAAAATCTTTTACCTGAGTAAAGGGGATTAGAGTTATTTTAATGAAGCTGTTAACATGATAAAATCCATTTATTTATTAAATCTCATCTCCACATGATAAAATTAAATCCCCAAAATGGTAATCTAGAGTTATTAGATCTGGACAACATTATGTAATCTCACCAATACGTATTTGAGAAAAAGATGCGTAGTGAGGGTGAAGGCTGCATTAATGGAGCACCTATTGAGGATTAAACTCGCCTGCAAGACTAACACGCTAACATTGAAAATTTTGAATGTTGAAATGTGCAGTTGGAATTTTCCAAATAAGTCTTAAAACTCTTTTAGGATTATCGACAGCCAGAAGCAAATTCTGTGTTTCATATTAATCTGAAAATCAATGAGAGGAAACGGGTTACGGTAGCAAATATCAGTTTTGTCTGAATCACTTTGGTCTAAAAATCACTTTTGTCACCACAAAATCGACAAAAGTTCTCAATGAATTGCAAGGAACATTTTGTCGATTGGTTGGCCATTATCCAAGGAAGAATTGCTGAAATTTTGGGGTCAGATCCAAGAATTCTTTTTCGATTGTGAGGAAAAGAATTCCAGGATCTGTCCCAAAATTTAATAAAAAAAATATCTCTCAATTGGAAAAAATCCCTGGATCCACCCCAAAATTTCATCAATTATTCCTTAGCCCATGGCTAACCATTCAACAAAATGTCATTGAAATTCATTGAGAACTTTTGGTGATATTGTTCAGACAAAGTGATTTTAGACCAAAGTGATTTAGACAAAACTTATATTTGCTAAAGTGATGTAGACAAAAGTGATGTACCCCAAGGAAACATACTGCTTAAATACATGGATCATGCTATCATTAGGAACATTACACATGCCATTTTTTATAGGTTCGGCAAATTCTTGATTCTTATTATGCCAGGCCAGAAAATATATATAACAATGAAGTCAGTATTCAGATTAAATACTTCTTCCAGGAGTTATCTGGACTAGTAACCTCATCCTTATTATTTAATATAACTAAGTTTCATCCAATATTTTCTTTAGCTTTCCTTATTTCAGAGGGTTCTAGATTGGAACAAAGATTACCGCAGACAAATTTATGGACTGAAAATGTGTATACAAGTTTTGAAGAAAGTCTGCATAAAAGTCTTTTTTTCTCTAAAAGTTCAGAAACTTTTGTTTTTAACAAAAAATTTTCATAAAACCTTTTATTATTAGGAGTTTTTTATTGAATATTTTTAAAAGGGTAAATATAAAATTTGAAATCTTTGAAAGATTTCATTAAAGTGAAGATACTACTGATTAATCATGGCATGATCTTGCCTAGTACTGTTAATATAAGACTCGAATGAACAGATATCCCTACTTTATGGAACCATAAAAAACATACATTTTCAGGTTAAAAAACAAAAAAAACAAAACAAAAAAAAAAAACAGGAAAAAGTATTTTGAGCAAAGTTACGATGAAAGCTTCCAATAAGGAGCTTTCCGTTCTCTCTATTTCCCAATCTCATTCCACCTATTTGTTGATAGAAAAAAAAAACTATTCTAGAAAAAAATAGCCATTTTAATCTACACAACATGGGGTAACCTTGCTAGCATAAATATAAACTTATGTGTACATGAGTGTTCAGACAAATTTACAAATATCATTTGATTAAAAAGAAATGTCTTGTCAATTCCATCTACTTATATACACACACCGCGTTATGTCTATATTTTTGTCTGTAACATTTGTTAAAGGAGATAACTATTTAATGCTAATTATAGAGTAGTTTTCCCTTAGCTTTCTTTTTTTTTTTGCAAATGCGTAAAAAATCCAGGTTCATTCTGGTCAAACACGAACAAGAAAATGCAGAGCAACATTATGTTTTTGATATTTTATAAGTACAACGCAATTGCAAAATTATTTAGATATCGCCATCATTTTTTGACAGCATGGGTTTGTCATAAAAGACTGAAATAATAAATACATTTTATAAATTTAGTAAATTTCTTAAACACACATTTTAAATACATGTTCCTCTAGTGCTACCACATTGCTGGAATATTTTATTCATCAAACATAAAAAAGCAAATACATACTGAATATATATAAAGGCCAAAATTAAAGCTAACAAAAATTGAGTTTATCCATTTCTTGAAATGGTCACTAGTTTTCAACAATCTAAAACAGCTACAGAATAAGATTGCAGTCAAGGAAATCTACTAAGCCTGCATATGTACCGTATATGCTGGCCTATAAGACAAATGGCCTACAAGGGTATTTGAAGGACTACCGCTCACTGCAACTCATTCAAGCCCTATAACTGTCCATATTGAGCTTCAGTAGATTGCTCCCTAGTCATAATACCAGCACATTGGATGCAGTGTTATATTTGCTTAGTATTTTTAAAATTAAATAGCCTTTTATATACCAGCATATACAGTAATTCTTTTGTTAAAAGATTCCAACTTAAGTCTTGACTTGGGGGTGGAGATGGTTTTTCTTTCTCTCTTACATATGCAACTGAACAATTTTAAAGAAAACTTTCGACATGTATTTTTTTTAATCATTGTAATAGTCATCATCAGTCTTTTAACATCCATCGTTGGATATAGACTGTCTCCAAGATTTGTCAGGTCTTTTGGTCCTTGGCATCATGGTGCCAATACCTTCTGAACTTGTCTAAATGTTACATTGATAAAATCTTTAAGTTTCTATAGTAGACATACAAGATAGTCTTCAGTTGTCAGATACAAACCCACAATAGTATAAAGACACCTCTACAGCATATATCAAGTCTATCATTGACAACTTATGATTTAATAGAGGAACGGGTGCTGGTTTCTAATAGCTCTTTAATATTTATACTTCTGGTCTAGTATAACAGATTTTACAAGCACATGAATATACTGACTGCAGGAGAAATGAGACATGAGAAACTAACTTGGGAATGAGAGGCCTCTTCCTTAGTTTTATCTTAAACTAGATAAGTTTCTTTACTTTTTAAAATCAAGTACATTAACAAATATTCATGGTATTTAGCCACCAGCGGAAATCTTAATTCAAGTAGGTTTTTAAGACGTAAAACAGCATGATATAGCTTATTTTAAACTATCTCTCAGACAATTGGAGAGATTTAAAACGTAGTGTTTTGAAAGCAACCAGACGTTTGAAGTAATGACAATCATTTTTAAATGCGACTCTCCAGGATTCAGTTAAAATCATATGTTTTGGAAACACAGTACTCTTTATTACTATACTCTTGCAAGGGGATAGTACACTTAGTTTGGTCACTTGTTACAGGCAAGCAAATTAAACTGTAATCATTCTACTCACAAATAACAAACATAGCCAAAATAAAAATAGTCTAAACTGTTAGAGAAAAGCGAGAGGCTGAAATTCAGGAATTAATACGGACATCCTTTTTTTTAAAAAATTTATGTTTCATTTAACACCCAATATTCTGGTTTTGAATAGTAAAGGCAAATTAAAAAAATAACTTGTTTGTGTGTGTGTACAAGATAGAAAATTTAATGGTACTTGTTGAAATTTGGCATATGATTAAATTTAGATAAAATCTCAAGCTCTTTCTTATTTTCATAGTTAAAGTGATTGTGTGCATTGAACTACACGTAACATTTCTGATAGATAATGGACTATCTATCTCTCACACACACACTAATATTTGAGCCTTCTGTTTGTTTATCTGTATCTCTTTCATGCTAAAACTACAGGGCCTATTGACCTAATATTTGGCATGTAGACTCACAAAAGATCAACTTGTGACAGACTATGTGAGGTGATTTGTAGCCCTAAACATTCAAAACAAATAATTTTTATACCAGAATTTTCGTCAATCATTCTTCTTACGAATGACGCTCAGATTTCTTACAATAAAATCAATTTTTATACACATTTTGGGTTTGATTTTTTTATCAATAAAAATCAGGTCACTTAAAGGGGAAGAGGGTTTGTGTGTGCAGGGGGTGGTGAACTGTAGCTGTGTGTGTTACTATAATCACTACTACTAAATCAGGTCATTTTTTTAATAATAGAATTGAAAGTAATTATTCCATTATTTTTTATTATTAAATGAATTATTGTAAACCATTATTATTCATTTTTTTACTACTATTAGCCTTAATCGATATTGTTTTTGTTTTTATATCACAACTTAACTCACTGTCATAGATTGATGGCCTTCGTTAACAGCACAAATCGGATGTAAAGAATTAGATCTCTGTAAATAATTTTTTTCCATTTGTTGTGTTGTGTAAGAAGAAATATATTAAAGAAAATATTTTTCACTGTGTAGTCAAATTTGAAGTTATATTTTCCCTGGGCAATGCTGAGTATCCCTGCTAGTATATACATATAAGCAGGCGTGTGGATCAATAAATCCATAGTATGTAGTTATTAGTTGAATTTTGATCTGAAAATTTTCACTGTATAATGTTTGATTTATTTGATTAATATTCACCACTGAATTAAGTGCACTGACAAGGAAGGAGATTATGTTGAAAATAAATATTTTTTGGTGTAAAATAAATGCTTTTTTATCATTAGGCTGCAGACTTATTGATGTATCTATGTATACATATTACACACTTTTTATATAGGGTGCCCCAAAAGACACAAAGAGCCTTGACTTGTCCCTCCAAGTGAATTTCACATGAACAGCACACATCCCTGGGGAAAGGTTAGAAGTAATTGTTTCATGACTTTTGGGACACACAGAATATATGTATATGGTAATATAAAATAGTATTTTTGCTCAGTCATCAATATTTTAGAGCTCCACCGTCAATAAAAACACAAATGGATACATACATACACACAAACTGATGAGATGCATCTGCAGTAATGCTCTCAACAAAGGCTTTATCAGATGATGACCCTGGGTTCAGGTATGGTTTCAGGACAGAAACATCATTACCATTTAATCCAGAGTGGTATAATATCTCACAATATCACTAGACTGTCGGTTGTAAGCTCGACAATGTGGCTCCAAGTATACTTACTACATCCCACTAGATGCAATCTCTGCCCAATTCTGGAGACAAGCAATATATTATACCATCAGCTGTTTCCTTCATTCTCACATTCCCAATCCTCATATTTTCCAACTTTCACTCACAGGCCCATTGGCAATTGTCTACAAAAGGAACCGTTAGCTCTACAATGTGCACTATTTCTAATTTACTGAGAAGATAAGTAAATACAGACACGTTGGATAAAGTAATTCCTACTTACAATAGGATTTGGAAACACACCCATACATACAATACCTGCTTGGTGGGTCAGATGGTATATTTCCCACTAGTGCAAGTAGTTAGTGTTCAAGCTCAGGCAAAAGTCAGGATTTTGAATGCTGATTTGTCAGGCAGTTGGAAGATTGGTGCAACACAACTTCTCATCACCATTTGGCACTGTACCAGAATAGGCTAAGTTCAGTAAATATCTATATAGATAAGATATCAATTTTTTAAAAAAAAATTTTTTAAATTGGAATATTTTAATTGGAATAGCAGTAGTACTTTTTTCCTTATTAAAGATTTCCAGTTAAATGTTCTGCCAGTTTTCATTATTTAACCCATAGAATCCCAGCACCAGTATTCCAGCCGCCACCAGTAAGCACAAATACATTGGCTTCTAGTTTATCATCCAACAGGTGTTGCACTTTACAAACTACTTTAGCTACTACTGCCTTTCCAACTTTTATGACCGACTTCACATTTAAAGTTAACGATTTTAGCAAATTATTATCACCTTTGATTGGGGTTATTATTTTAATACAGTAATTAACCTTTTGAACTGTGAGCACCCACACCCTGGGCTCCTGGTGGAAATATTGCAGAAAATGTATAATCTTGTAAGCTGTTATTTAACAGCCTGTAAAAAATGTTAGTTGGACATAAAAACCTATCCTAATTTACTTTTTCCTAAATTGTTCTAAACTGATCTATCTCCAACATTCCTTATTCTGGTACCACTTTGCCCAGCAGTTATCATCCAGCTTGCCAATGCACAAATATTCCTCACAGACAA
>VCCN01005562.1:6290669-6305039 GCA_006491835.1 Architeuthis dux
CCACCCTACCGGCACGCACGTGTTCCTATCGCACTAAGTTACTATCTATTTTTACTTCAACCTTTTGAGGAAATACCTCTCATTCTTAATGATTTAATCCAGATTAGATTAGGTACTTGAACTAATTTGTTTTCACTTCATTTACCTGAAAGACGTAGCTAGCAATACTGACACAACAAATACTTTTTCCAAATATTTATTATTCTATCTCATATATTGTCATGGATAGGAGTTGTCAACAAAGAGAGTAAAAGTAGAACTAGAAACTATCAGGGACAATTATGGGCAAAGAAATTGTAGTCATCTGGCAACTTTGTCGTAAACGTAAAGACTTACGTCAGTATCTCAATAATAACCATTCAAAGTAAACCAATATTCAATAAAACCACGTATATAACTCATGTTCAATTTTATAAAAGGAGATTTAAACTTAAACCAAGAGTGAACTCGTCGATTATCCCAATTTTTTTCTTTTAGTTTCTAGGCAATATTCGGATACTTTATATGTGTCCGGTGTCGTGTCTGGTAATCTTTTGTTTGACGCGGCCGAATTTCGGTTAGCTATAAAATGGCTACCCCGATTGTAAAGTTTCACACACTCGCCCACTCGATGTTAAAAACGACGCACATCGAGTGAGCGAGTGTGTGGAAGAACTTTACAATTTACAATCGGGGTTAGCCATTTTCATAGCCAACCGAAATTTGACCGCGTCAAACTAAGATTACCATATATAATCGTCTGCTGGACCCCCCCCCCTTCTTGGGAAACATAAATCATAACAGCACGCTAAAAAGGTAAAACTCGCTTTGAAATGAAAATGTCACGTGCTGCCACCGACACAAGGAGAAGGTGGGGTGAAAGTAGGTGAGATAAAAATGAGGAAACACTGAACTAAAAAAATAATAATAGTGGTTGATCAAAGAGTAGTAAGTAAATCAAAGACTAGATACTTTAGTTGTTTTCTTTTTTGTTGTTTATTAAAAGGGAAGAGCTTGTTTATCAAGAGCAAAACGTCACTCTTGTGATTTGAAAAAGAATCGGCTAGCTTGGAGAGGAAAATAAAAAAAAAGTTCGTTACAATAATCAACAAAACCGCCAATCTGTTTTAGTCTCACCCACCACAAACAGGTGCGGTGTGCTCCTCAACTGTCAAAAAGGAAAGGCCAAACTATTATCCTTATTTTATCAACTTAATTTTTTTTGTTTTACTTTCTGATGAAATTCAAATACTGTATGTTTCCGGTAGGTAAGAGAAGAGTTAGAAATCTTTTTTAAAAAAATCACTTGAGAAAAGTTTCGAAAACCCGTAAATCTGCAGCAATAGCTCCGATTTCTTTTCTCACCTGTCCTCTTTTTTGCTTCTGTCGATGTGAAAATTTATAAAGTTATTAAAAAAAAAGAAAGAAGAAGCTTAGATGGATCAGACGAACCAAACATTGTTCGGCATAATTTTGTTAATTTGTGAAAATATTTCAGTTTTTATTTTATGTCACTCAATCTCATTATTCGCAATTTTAAAAATATTTTTTCACAACTTAACGAAGATGACGTATAAAAAACAAAGAAAGGTGTTCACGAAGAGGTTTTAAAACAAAGAAAAATTCGTTTTCCCTTTTATTTACGTTATTTTCAGGCATAAGAGACCTGCTCATATAAGGAAAGTAGGTATATTTTTGGACCTGGTATCCCCCCTAAAGAAATGACATTCCACTTTTTTTAGACGATGGAGAAGAATGATTTATAGCAAGAAAAATAAATAAAAGAAAGAGAAATGAAGACACAGAACAATTAAAAAGAAATGATACTCACTTTCAGTTTTCTTTTAACATTACGTTCAGAGGGAGACATAATCTGGTATTAGTTTTTAGTTTTAAAATGCCTCTTCTAAGCCAGAAAATAACATGCGATGAAGAAGGTCTAGTCCGTTTTTGTTTCCAATGATACGATGCTTAAAGGCTGGAGAAGAAACAAGAAGCAACCATTATTATCTCTGGGTGCTATGTTGACCCCTGGGTACTCTCATAATCCATCTATACGCGTATTTGTATTGTATTATTTGGTAAAAAAAACAATCAGTGAGGAGAGGAGTCAAGAGTTTACACCACTTCTTTAACACGCCAACATACTCAAAAAAAAGACACGCACACACACAATCACACTCCTCGGTGCCTGATTACAGGTACATAAAAACGTCGTTGGTGAATATGAATGTGTATAAGTGTGCTGACTGCTACTTCCTGGTAACTATCACGCATGCGTACTTAAAATCGGGAACCCGGTTTCGTGTCATTTAAAAAATACTTCTTACTTTTGTATAATAGAAAAAACAATAATAAACTGATTAAAAGACTGCTACAAAGGAGGAAAATATTATTTATTTATTTATTGTTTGATTTTAATCGTTTATATAAAATCTCGTCCGGTTTCATTCTGGGGACGTGTATAATTAGCCCTTGACATTGCTTGCACTGCTTCCGCTCTGTTTTCACAAAATCTCGTCCGGTTTCGTTCAGTATAAAAATTGGTTACTCTTCCCAACCAGAGAAAGAAGACAACGCTAAATAACCACACCAATTAAAAGTGAACTGTTCATTCATATCAATTCAAGAAAAGTTTAGTGAAAACAAATTAATTTTAAAATAATTTTATTCGTAATTACAGCAATACCTTGATTAGTGCGGGTTTTGATGTAATAATTACGGTATTATTGCTGTACAAACTAATGTAACTAAGTATAAGCAACGGTTTTGAACAGTACGGAAAATTTTGGAACGAATCAAGATATACCTGTATAATGTAACAAGCTGGGGTACGAAAAAGGTAATCTACACTGACAGATCATTTTGTGACTTCTCAAAGTAGGGATCGCAACCCTTCAGGCGGGTCAAAAATTCCAAAATTGACCTGACCGTAAATTGACTTTTAGAGGTCACCAGAGGTCAGCGCCAACTATCCTAGGTTAATCCTGGGGTCAAGTTTCCCATGTACCCAATTGGCAGCCCGTATGGCCCAGCTCTCTGTTAGATTTTAAATGCCAAAATTGACCATTTTAAAAATGCCAAAATTGCCCATTAAAGGTCACCAAAGGTCAGTACCACCTATCCTATGTTAATCCTGGGGGGCCAAGTTACCGTTGTACAGACATTTGCAGCCTTTAGGGTGTAGCTGTCTCCGTTAGATTTGAAGAAGTCACCAGAGGTCATCGTCACCTATCCTATGTCCATTCTGGGGTCAAGTTACCCGTATACTCACATTTTCAGCTTGTAGGAGTCTATAGAAAAAGTTATAGAGAAACAAACAAAGAAACATTCTTGGTCTTTATAGTATTAGATTATCTATTAATCACTGCTACCCACAACAGACCGGTTTAATCACTGTTGCTGAGTTTAGGTTAATTCATGTGTTCTGACATTTATATGTATCTATCTATGTATCCGGACTTCGCCCAGCCCTAACTGTTTATAGTAGAAACTTGAAATTTTGCACACACACACACACACACTCCCCTCAATGAGTTAGGGAAATTTTGTTTTTTTGTTTTTTGAAAATTCCCCTCCTAAAAAGGTTTTTAGTGGGGGATTCAATTTACAATGTAAGTTCATGCCATGGTTCTTGGAAATGGAGCATCAATCTTCTAAGGCTTATCTTTCATCACTGAAGACAAATTTGTTGGTAGGGTTAAGAAAGATAAGTTTTGGCTTTATTATGAAGCTGCAAAAACGTGCTCTATTAATTGTGGTAAAATTGCATATATATTTATATTTATGGTAGGATAAGTACCGCTTTATTTTGTAATCCAGAGACGATTGGACTATTTACTTAGACTACTTACTCATGTTATGTTCACTATTGTCAAATTCCAAGACAAAATCAGGAGTTGACTTTACTTTCCTACTGTAACAAGAACAAGAACAAGAACAACAATCTTCACCAAAATTTGAGGTGTAAACCAATATGTAAAATCCCTGTTCCCCTACCATGATTTGAACTCACTACCTAGTGATTGCTAGGCTGGTGTCTTACTAACTAAGCTAAAATTACAAGTCTTAGATATTAAGGAAAATTTATCATATTTAATATATATACAATACAAAAGTTGCAATAGTCATCTTCAGTCGGAATAGAAGTTGGAGTGGAGTTTGACCCTGCAGCAACCAGTTTTGTTCATTATTAACTTCTCTATAATAAATAAAGGAACTTTTTCCTTTAGACCTTATAAATTGCTTATCTTTGCTGTCGCTCTTCAAAATTAAAGATTATAAAACAAGTTTAACAAGATGGCAGATTTTGTTTGTTCAATAAAACCTATGAAAGGTCTTTAATCTTCTATTACTCACTTCATTAGTTCTGTTTTTCGGACCAGTTAACTTACTGTTTAGTTGGGGACCCTCAACTAGTACTTTTTTATCCGTCATATTTCATGGTTTTTTTCTCATATTCTTTCTTTCATCTGCAATGCAAATGTGCATGAGGTGCTACCCAAAGATTTGGGGAATTTTGAACAGATTGATGAATCTGTTCATCTGTCAAGTTACCCAGCATTTCCTGTGTCTTGCCAAACATTTCTCACATCTTTCAAAATCACTCTATCAGGAAATAAAGAATTTTATTTCTTTAAGGTATCCATTCCATGCCTTATGTTCTCTGAACTTTTGGGTGGCAAATACAAATATACAAAACAATGCAAAGTAGGCATGATCACTACAACTTTTTTATTTTATTTTCATATTATTTTATATTGTTTTTATTATCTTTGAATATTTTGTGTATTTTCAAATTTTCGTCTATAATCAAAATCTATGAGTTTCTTAAAGTTCTTTTCCTAAATTTCACTGATGCACAATGTCTGGCTAGTTATATTAATATTTTAAAACATATTACTTAGAAATAACTATTAGGAATGCAGAAAGATACTGTAATTGTATTTGGTGATAATGCTACTATTAAACTAAGATTATAATTTTTTTATGCAAAGTAATTTTTTTCTTGAGAAATTTAATAGCATTAAATGTGTAGATATAGTTGTGAATTTATCAAGCTTTGCATACAGACAAAATTTTCTATGTTATATTTTTGTTGGATGTTCTACATGTTTACTGTACGCATCTGGAATTGTACCCAGAACTGCTAACCATTGCTGTGACTTTTCAAGACATCATAACATAAAATAGTGATTACCAAATTATCTTAATTGAGAGTTAAAGAAAACTACTGTATGAAGAAAATTTAATTGAAATCTCTCTGAAAAGAAGAATTATCATTATTGTGCATTAATTTACTCGGACTAGTGTCCTCATCTTATGTGGTTATAGTCTAGAGCAGGGGTTGCCAAAGTGGTAGATATCACCTGACCAGATCTGCTGGCGGCAGTCTCACCAACAAGACTGAAGAGGACGTACTTGCCACCATCAAGATACTAGCCGTGCTCAAGGAGAACACAATGGTCATCAGAGTTACGCTACATAATATGCGTCAGGACCGTGATAAACCTGTGCGTGTGGCTTTGGAGACCGGGCAGACGTAATTTTCCCTGAAGTGTCCAGGCTGTGGTATTGAGCCTTATTGAGGTTTTCAATTTGTTGAAGCCAAAAGGAGGCTAGAAAACGATCCGCTTCCCACCTACTTGAATCGTATTCCGTGGAGACGGTGGGTAGCTTGTACAGGAAAAGCAAACACGAGACCATGCATGACAGGTGCCATGTTTGAAAGTTTATATGCAGCTACCACTGTTGGAAACTAACGCAGCAGGAAGGCAATTACCCATGACCATTATATCTATGACCAGCTCACAGATACCTGGATCAAAAAGGGCTTGTGACTTCAACTGTTTATCAACCTCACAGTCAGGACCTTAACGATCGGTTTCAATTTGGCTGCTCAGCCCAAGACGGCTATCATCCCTGGCATGGTGGACACAGGCTGCCAGAGCTGTCTTGTTGGTGTCAAGGTTATCCACTGACTTGATCTGAGCCAGGCTAACCTCATCATTGTTAAAATGAGGTTGCACACTGCTAACAATAATGGAATCAAAATCCTTGGTGCCATCATAATCTGCCTCTCTGAAAAAGATGGTCAGATGGTCAGACAAGTCAATTGAAATGAGACAAGTATGCTATGTGACGGATAATTCTGAGAAACTCTTCATCAGTAGGAAGGCCTGTATCTCCAGCAGCTTCCCCACAGTAGGTGAGGTGCCAATGCAGTTAGGGACCATATCTGTATTTAGAACTAGATGGACCCCACCTGCACAAATGAGACAAGACCAGCCTTGTCATTGAAGTTTGGCAGTATGACCAATATGTGATTATGGTCGATGGATCTGGCAGGGTCACCATAAGAAACAGAAAATTCTCAGGAAGTATATCCCCACCCAGATGACTCCAGCCAAGGCAACAACCGACTGTGAACTCAATGTCCCTGTCGAATTTACACACCCTACATTGCCTTCACCTCTTGCCCAGCTCCCACCAACACCCGGCTTAGATAGAACCCCATCAACTTGCTGACCATCCAACCTGTCACAAGCCTCAGCTAAGTCTTTGACTCCAACTACCCAAAAGTCATATTCTCCTGCACAAGAAGCATCATCACAATGGACCCCTACTAGCCGGCATCTAACACTAGATGTTGCCATACCTCATCCAATGAGTGGCTCTCAACCATCCACTGATGTTGCAGGCATTTCACCTACGCGTCCAGACGTGTAAGAATCTGCCACTGATCCTTCAACACCAATGCCAAATGTTACTGTCAGTTGGTAAAGCCGTGCCACCCATCCACCAGCCTGGTGATCTGACTATGACATGAGCATGAAAGCATAGGACCTCCCTGAAATTGTTGCTATGAACTCTTTGTGTACATACTATTTTTGTAATACAAGGGGCAAGATAACCCCAATGCGTTTCCATATTAGTATCTGCCTATGCTAATCAATGAAAAGCAGCATTGCCAAAGACTTGGGGGGCAGATAGAGCATAGTGATGTATCTGTGACTGTACTCTTTTCTCTTTCCTGTGTAACCATGGTCATTGTTTATAATAAAGAATAGACAGAGATAGGATCTCATTTATAGTCACAATGTTTTGGCTGTTGTATCCTCTGGCCTTCTTATGGTGTCAGTTGTAGTTAAAGACAAAAGAAAAAAAGACAGTCATAGTTGGTAACCTTCTGGGAATTTCAAACCAAACCCTTTATTCAGTCGACAGGAGTAGATTGTTCTCATTCCACTGTCTATGCTAGAGGATATCTTGTATCAGTTAATTTTTCCTTGTGATGTCTACCCCTGTGTATTAAATAAAGGGTTTGGTTCAAAATTCTCAGAAGGTTACCAACTATGACTGTCTTTTTTTCTTTTGTCTTTAAACAGATTCCAGTTTGAACCTTATCACACTAGCGTACCGATGGGGCGGTCCGCCTCAGGTGACAGCATTAGAGGGGTGACACCAAGATGACTGCCTAAAAAGATTTCATATAGTTTCTTTGTAATTGTTTTTTCTAATGAAACATCCCAGTATAGTCCAGTCGAATTTCACCAAAAATGGTCAAACCTCGAAGTAAATATACCATTAACAAATTTGGTACAAAACAAAGTGGGATTTTATGTAGAATAACAGGAAAAAAACCCAAGACATGAACCTATTGGGGAAATCTTTTTATAAGCAAAAATATAAAAGGTGCAGTCCGGGGAACAGCAAAGCCAACCCCCTCACCCCCGGATTCCATAAATAGGGTACCAAAATGTTCCTTAGGATGTCCTCTTTCAGAAAAAAGATGTTGCCAAGAAAAAAGTTGGGATGATCTACCTCATTTGCATAAAACAAAATGGCCGACAGCACACACCAAAAAATTCATATCTCGTCTCCCAATTGACATATCTGAGTACTTTAAAATGCTAAATCATGGTTTTCAGACATGAGGAATTCAAAAATACACTTTATTTTATTTTATTTAAAATTAATTTATAGATATTTCAGCATTCTACAAGAAAATTTCAAGTATACTTTATAGGCCAATATCTATGGATTGTAGACATAATTCAGGAAGGAGATCATATATACATTGGGTGAATATGTCCGTGTATCTTTTGATGTATATATTTTAAAAAAAGGAAAAAGAGCATACATTAAAAAAATAATTCCCCTCAGATTTTATGCTTATCTTCTAAGGTAAGTATATCTGTAGTACAAAAAGATCACCAACATTCTAGATATCCCGGGAAGAAAGCAAGTTTGGGAGGAAGGGGTAATACCATGAGTTACCACCCAGGGTGACACCAACCCTAGGTACGCCACTGCCGTATCACATGTTTATTGAATCCATATTGTCTGAGAATTGATGAGAAAAAAATGGATATCCAAACCTAGAGTCACACTTTTCTGATTTTTGTAAAATGAAAAATAAAGTATATCTTAAAAAAATGTTTTCTTAATTTTGTTCTTTATTTAATCTGTTCTTATTGAAACCACTTTTTTGTCTGAAGAATGTCTTGAAAATAAATTTTGAAGTACAAATGGCAAAAGCTAAGATTTCAAGTAGCCTGTTGTATAACTGAAATAGTTATGTCTTTCTCACTAGTTAGTCAGTATTCAAGCCCAGATAAAAGGATTTCAATTACTTTTTAGACAGAACAGGACATCCCACTTGGAAGATTAGCCACACATAATCTGGGGCAGCACCTCCCGATTGCACTATAAGGAGTGGTTCGTGTGTAGCCGTCACCACACTGGTCACGGGGACTGGGTAATTTTTGTCCTTACCCATATGTACATATACGCATATGGGACCCCACAATAAACCAGATCTTGTGTCATATTTGCTCTGGTGGGGAGCCGAATAAATCTCCTAACCCCATTTGGCTGTGCCAGAATAAGCTAAGCATAGTAATAATCATGTTCTAAGATTTCAATAAGTGAGTCCCAATTCTCACAAAATATTTTTGGCCAAAATGATTCATTTGTAATTTGAAATTCTTTAAGAGTTGAAAATGGCCTAAACAGCCGTAACATGTACATCAGAAGACATACACACCAATACACAAGACGGAACTACGTTCTTAAAAACGTTAATTTTAAAATTTTAATTTTTTTAAAAATTTTGAAGTTTTAGAAATTTAATATTTATAACGTCTAGAACACTGAAATTGAAAATAATTTTCAATGTTTTTCATTTTCATAGTTTATTGTCTTTAAGAAAAATATTTTTTATCTTAAAAGATATGTTTTGATTTATTTCTTTTCACTTGTACATTTTTCTATTCTTAATGCGTTACAACACCGATATATTGATAAAACATAGATGTATTCTTAAAATTGCAGTTTTTAGTTGTGTTGAAAAAACAACATCAACATGCTGTCATGGTAATTTAACTACAAGGTACTTATACTCATTTACATTCTTTTGAGATCTCGTCCGGTCTCGTTCAATCTCGTGGTAGCGGTGTTGTAGTTCTTCAGCACGAAATCTCGTCTCGTAATAAGTGGAATGGCGATTACTAGTCTCTCGGTTGCGACAATGATATAATAACTTGCCGATATCTGCCGATTTTTTAAACTAACCAATCCGATACTAAACTACATCTTGTGCTTTGGTATATAAATCTTTCTCTCGCATTGCTTGGAAACATTAAATGACCAAGATGAGTTCGACGCTTGTTAGGAATGCCAGTGAGGCCAGCTTCAGCGAAGCAGGTTTGTAGCATAACATCATCAGATCTTTTGCTCTTGCAGACTTCTTTCCTCTTTTTTTATTCTAACAAAGTCATATTCTGTCAACTCTTTCTTGTATTTCTTTACCCTTTTCAGTTTCCCCTTTTATTTACTTGCTGGTTCTTATTCAGGAAACATAATCAGAACTTAAAACACAAATAAGAAACAACTTTATAACCGATAAGGGGCACGTGTTATTGATATTTGGTAGAATCTGGTGTCAGAGTCAGAATTCTACAAAGAAATATTTTTAAGGACTCTTTTTAAGACATCGTATTCATTTATTCCTTAACTTTTATTTTCATTAAATATTGGTTCTATAAAGATTAATATCGTGTTAGATCTAAAAAGAGCAAGGAACCCACAGGACTCGCAGATCAAAGCCAAATAATTATTGGCAAATATTTGTTTATTTCTTTAAAACTATGATGATGAGTAATGAATGGGTCTTTTCTCTTCTCTCCTGAGTAAAATCAGCACACATTTAATCGCTTCTTTTTTTTTTTTTACTCGTGATTATGTATTTGGTGGGAGTGGTTGATCGAAAAGGGTTTAATTCGATCAGCTGTGTAGTTTGGTGGCATGTGTTGATTTGATAAGTTTGAAGAAGAAAGTTGAAATAAAAGTATGAAATGTTCATCCCTCTCATAATAAAATTTAACCATTTCAAATGCTTTAATTTTACTCGATGTTTTTTCCTCTCTAACCCACTCTTTTTAAAAAAGTTTTCTTGTCCATTCACAGTTCAGTTGAATGATGGTCAAACTCAAAGTCGTTGTTTTAATCGACAATTTTCGGATTAATGTTTCCTGATTAAGCTTTTGGTGATTAAATAAATATCTTTTTTTTCTGTTGTATTTCATATCACTCAGTCACTATCACCATCCAGCCTTTGTTTTTATACAAACAGTTGTACTTGAAATTACTAAATTGTTTATAGTTACAACCACAACTAACCACATAAAATATATTACCGTAACAGTTTAACTCTGAAACATTTTTGTAGTTGGTTAACGTGCTCTCACCTTCTTGTAAAGCGCACTGTAGGCAAACATAAAAATAAAATTCTCGAACTAATGTTACGAAAATTTAACAGTTTTTTTTTTCTTACCACTTACCTAGTGTCACTATTTGTAATGTGAGCCACGGTAAAAAGTCTTAATGAGAGCGCCATTTCTCCATTATTCCCTAACGAGAGAGAAGCTGAGTAAGCACTGAATGAATTCTTTTTACTCACCTTCTTCATCATCCATCCAGTTCCAGATGTTGATGTTAAATTTACTATTATTTATAAGAGAATTTACACCCTCCCTCCCTTTTTTTTACATTAAAAACCTAATGCTATTCTTTTTTAAAAAAATCTTTGTTTACTTTCTTGAAATAAATTATAACAATTTAAAAATAATTAAGTTGAATTTACATCTTAGACCTTTCATTAGTGTTTTAGGCGTTAAAACAATCGACACAGACATTACATTTAACACTCTTAGAACTCGCTACAACAAATACAAATTCTATAGAAGGTATATCTAAATTAATAGAACTGGAAAACTTTTGTAGATTTACGAAGTTTTATTTTTACTTTTGGGACATTATTTACTTATTCATGTAACTGAAACCCGCCCTATCGGGGGTTTTCCAGATAAACAGAAAGTTATGGTTCAGTTTTAGTTTAGCATTATAGTTACATTTTAAATAGAAATCCACCCTTAAAACCTGTAATAATTTTTTGGGGAACAACTAAATAGTCTAAGTTCTACCCCTAGGTCCACTAAGTATGCATACCAAATTTGGTTGAGCTGCGCCAATGTTTAAGGGTCACACAGTCAGTGACAATCATACTGAGGGGCAGAGGGAAACGGCTATAGTTATTTATTTTTCTCAAGTGACGATTTAATTATTATTATTTAAATAAATTTAAATTATTATTTAAGCTGTAATAAAATGACTGACTCGGTGCAATAATTATGAATTGTATCAAAATATTTCTAATTTTATTTTTTAGATGTGCCTTTTGCTACAATTTATAAAATTAAATTAGGCTAGCGTAGCCCAACAAATCCAATTAATTGCTTAGTGTGATTAGGGTTACTTTACTACTGATTTTTTTTTAGTGCTTCTGGCTTTTAATTCACTTAAACCATTCAATGGGCATCAAATTTGTAACAAAAACCCGAGGCTATATTTAGTATTACATAATAATGACATATAATGTATAATCCCTTTAAAGAATCCCGTATGATGACATCACACGAAACCTTGAAGGTTTCTTCCTCTTTTATTTGATTTTGCGTCAAGGCTTGTGACCAACTTCATATTTCCGGGTTGTAGTTTTCAAGTGCTACTTCAATTTCAGAAACTTAGGTATGACTAACTTGACCAAAATTAAACCCATTAAAAATAAATATGCTCTTTAAAAAACCCAATGAAAAAGATTATGGTATTTTTCAATATCATTCACTCTAGTTTTGCGTTTTTTTATATTGTCGTGTAAAGCAGTAGCATCTCCATCGCTGCTGCTACAAATGAAGGGACCCCCCCCCCCATTAATGCCATCATCATTGGTTGTTCTGAGCCTTTCTCATTGCTGCATGCCCTTTCTCATTGTTTTCCACCAGGAAATAGTTGTAAATTGAGAACTGGTGTTTAAACTAATTTTTTTTCTATAAACAAACGATCATTGTTGGTTTCGGATTTTTTTAGACTTAATCTTTTTCTTCTTCTCTCGAATGCCCATGTCTGTGTTTAGGACAAAGAACAGTAGCAATAACATTAGGGTCGGGTGGAGGGTACTTATATAATTAAGACATAACGCACAATAGTCTGAGTAATCGTTTTGTTTTTGTTACCTAACTAAATATAGATAAATTTAACCATTTTAGAAAAATGAATTTTAATTCCTGTGTTGAATTTTTATATTTATGTTTTTGCTCACATGTTTCAAGAAAACATGTGAGCAAAAATATAAATAAAAAATTCAACACAGGAATTAAAATTCATTTTCATTAATTTCCTTTCAATAAAATAGCCTGTGAATAGTTTGTTATTGTTACAATTAACATCTGTATTGGAAAACTTGACATAATTTCTCACATTAACTACATAATACTCTTTAAAATATTATTGCCCATAAAGTGTACTTATTTACTAGATTGTTTTGCATTATCTTATAAACGTCTTTTATTTACTTATTATTTTATCAACTGTTTACTTTTTAACATAACTCTCTCCTTATAATCTTTGCATCTATAGAGACATTTCTTATGATAAAGTAAGGAATATAACGGTAACATTCTGAAAGTTGATTTTATTCAAATTCCTGTAAAAAGTTAAAAAGTCCAATGAGCCACTTAAGTGTAAAGTGACTGACCATTAAGAGTTAAATGTTGTAAATAAAAGCATGTTTACTCGACAGCCAGTCATTCATAATCCATTGTAATGATAATTTTTAGAGATTTGAATAAAATTCATGAAATTAGTCTAGTGAAAAAAAATAATCTGATATGATATTCAATGCCACATTGATGAATTTGAATATCATCCCGGAATGGAAGGATTTTAAAATCAACAATTACTTCCCCTTACTCCATGATTAATAAGGTTTTGTATTACAAAATTGCGTTAGAAAGTTTAGAGCAGATCTCAATGGAAATAAAACTCAGAATCATTCTTATTTCATAAAATACCAGAGAAAGCTATTAAATTTTCTATTCAATAATTCTTTCAGACTAGCATCCTGGCTTTTGTTGTTTTGATCACATTTTGGCTGGCTCACAGCATTTCAGGTATTGTCTCGGGTAACTTTCAGGAAATTTTGAATAGGACCCTTTATTTTGTCCATGAGAGGAGGATACTCTCATCCCTTACTTTGTCCTTCCTAGAGACTTTAGCTCACAAGTCCTTTATTTTACTATCCTCCTGGTGATGCCACTTTGCCTCTTCACCAACAAGTAGCAATACCATGTCTCAAACATTTAGAGGGAAACCATTAGAATTTCCTCAAATCAACTGTACATGTAATAATTCTTCTTCAAGTTGGCAAACAATAATCAAGCTATGTTTACTAAATGTTGGAAATGCAACAAGTGTTTCTGTCTATAGTACAAAACAAAGAATTTAATCTGTCTCAACTGCTTTGTTATTCTTAAACTTTGTTTTTGTCGGTGGTCATGCCAACTTTGTGAACTACTAACTAGTCTTTGAACAAGTATTATTCTCGTGTCACTTGTGGGACTAACCCAAACTCTTGTTTTTTTATCTACCCACAAAAATTCTAGTCAATAGTATAAACTTTTTTTTTTTTAAATTTGAAAGTTTGTGAAAATGTTTCCTTACTGACTAATGCTTAGATAATAAAAACTGAATTTAGCAAAGACCATTAAGATTTCTAGGAACACATGGTTTAATGCTATTTGTGTACACAATTGGTTTTTTCATCAAATAATAAATGTGCTGCATAAAAATAAGACTAAACAATGTTTCATTTTGACAAGTGACAACAATAGCCCCTCTCAGTATTTTGTGATTTTGTTTAGTTTCATTGTAAAATCCAGTTGGAAATGTGAACAATACACTCCTTTTTCAAAAGAAATAAAGATAAATTTTTTTTTGCAAATGATTAAATAAAAACACATTTTTCATTTTGAGCACATTGAAAATTAAATT
>VCCN01005562.1:6306851-6329595 GCA_006491835.1 Architeuthis dux
CGCTCTGCAAATAAGCTATCAGTAGTCAAGCGGCAGCTGAAGGAAGCCACGCACAAAGAATGTGTCCAGTTTAGCATGAATTTTCAATGTAAATCGACTCATCCCCACCAAAAACAACATAGTTTGGGGTGATTTTCAAAAACTAACTTGTTAAAAAACCTGCACCAGGGTCCCAGTAATATACACAGACAATTTCATGTGATGTTTTTGCAGTAGGAGAGTTCATACAGATTGACGGATGGACATATGGAGATTTATTAAATAATAAATACTTGGTTTTAATGTTTGATCAGTTGCAATTAACTCTGTTCCGTTTTGTGCATCCGTAGTCAATTTTGAAAATATTTTGTAAACTAGCTGAGCGATGCTTGGGGCATGCAGTTGATTGTGTTAAACCATGTAAATTCCATGTCTTGCCAGAAGAATTTCAGTTGGCCACTAACAAACACCAGTTCAACTGCACATCTACTTAATTTTTAGTAATTTTACAAAGAAGCTTAAACAAAATCTTTTTTGATACGGAACAAGTTTTATTTGTATTTTCTATGAATAAAGAAAAAAAATAATACTTTGTGCCGATTATTGGACTGAAAGTTCTTGAGTCATCATAAAATTTCTTACGATTGTAGAAACTTGTTGTAGAGTTTATTTTTAATAAAACTTCTCAGATTTGTGTTCACATGAAAGCATTAATCAACTGTAGATGAGATTCTATGAAACTATTTAGGTTTTTTCTTGATTACACAATTAGTAAAGGAATTTTGTCTAAGCTGAGCACATATGTGTGGAATTTGGTATTAACCATAAAGTCACTGACTGCTAATTTATTATTCTTTACATCTTTGGTTAAAGAAAATGAATTTCAGCAACCAAACAAATGTAGAATTAACATGAAATTTAATATGAATATCATTGTATTGACTAGCATTGTGTTAATAATGTATACATTTGTATGTTTATATTTGATTTTTTTCATCTGTTTTCTATAACATTTTGATGTGGTAATGTTAAAATAAGTTGTTGAAGTATGAGCAAGAAGTCATTTCAAAATGTTAAATTGTGGCATAGTTCAGTGGTCAGTGCATAGTAGATGATGCTCATTAACACCTTATAAAATAAATCTGGAATTTCAGAAACTATGCTCGTCTAGAAGTTGAAACCTTATTTATTTTTTAAAACATTTGTCTACTTTTTAGCATTACAAAAATCTTTTTAATAGGCTTGGATGCACAAATGCTATAAATTTAATGAAATACCAAGTTATCTAACTATTGAAGAAATCTTATGTATGCACTGCGATTACTCACCAACTGAGTATATATTAATATATTAGTCAGCACACAAGGCAGTGCAGTGTCGAGTTTGAAGTTGTTTGGATCAGTGGTTTGTGGGGAAATCTTATTAAAAAAAAAAATATAGATCTTTTATCTAAAATATTTAAATTGGCAACAGTGAAGAGAAGTAACCAAAATACTTTGAAGCCATAGTTTTGTATGGCAGATGGAAAATTTTATTTTACATGACTATTATAGCAGGCTGCTCTACACACCATAAAGTCTGGCCTCTTCTAAACATGCACCTTTGGAATGGACACTGCCCTAGTTTATACAAATTGTATGCTGATCTGAATTTGCATGACAAAAGGGTGGGAATCAAACTAAAATAAATATTCATGAACTTTAATGAAACATAGTCCACACTGCAGATTCAAACTATTTGGTCTCCCAAAAATGTTTGACTTTTAGAAATAACAAGACGCAAAACAAAAGCAGAAAGCAAGATTCAATTGAGAAAATAGTCTCTAAATGTGTCATTGATGCATAAATTTTAAGAATCTTTTCTTTTTTTTTTTTTTTTTGCAACTCCCTTAATTTTTGAAGCAAATATATTCAAGTATTTCTATTCTAGCAGTACATCACTAATTCTATTTTCTCTCTGTTGGGTGAAATTTTGAAGTTCATTTTTTAGGGTTTTTTTTCTCCCCTGCTCATATCCTGACATTAGACAGACTCTCTATGACTCATGGATAAAATTATTTTTTCACAACGTGCATTAGTTTTTTTTTTTGGCTTTGGCTGTTCAGTATTGATTTGGTAAAGTTTTCTGTTCTAGCTTCACATTGTTCTGCCTAAAATAATATACATACATCAAGAATTTGTGAACCTTCTTGGTTATTTGCTACAGTACATCTACATTAAATGTATAAGTAGTGTACCTTTATTAGAGAAAGTGTACATGCTATTAGTGAAATGAGTAAGAAGTTGTTGCTGAATTATTTTTTCCACTTTCAACTAGCCACCATTCCATAACAGGAATTTTTACTGCGCTGAAAATCTGTTCTTGGGGTCAAATTTTTATGTAGATTTTGAAAATGTTATCAGCCTTGCTCTAGAAAATATCATTTTCTCAGAAAAAGATGTCAAAGTGGGCTCCAAATTTCATTGGTATTTCCGGGAAGTCATTTTTAAGTAATCATTACTCAGGACTTGGCCCACCTCGTGAGCTTTGTCTTGCAAATGAGTAAAGATATTGAGCTAAAATCTTACAGGACTTCATTTCAGACCTCAAAGAACCTTTGACCAAAGTTAGACCAAAATCAGAGATAGTCGAGTGGGGACCATTGGTCCACTTGACATGGAATCCTATAGATAGATGAAATAATTTGGAAAGTTCTCAATTTGCATTAAGTGCACTTGTGTTCTAGAAGGCCCAAGTAAATTTCAGATGATGTTCACTTCATGTACCAAAAAAAACTTCCGAGCAGGAAAAAGGCAAACTTTTAAATGTTATTATTCTAGGATCTATTTCTTGTATCATTTCTAAACTTTGTAATTTGTTCTGCAGAAGTATCTAGTTTCATAAAATACAATAATTTGCTGTTAAAATGCCCTATTCATTTCGGCTTTGATAACTTAGAAGTGGGGGGGGGCATAGGAACATTCTGATGGCATTTTTGGATTCTACACCCTTTAAAACTGTAATACAACAATATTTATTCAAATATCTCCAATATAAATGGTTTCTTATCAATTCTGATATTTTGTGAAAATTGTATTATGCGGTCACATTTTTGAAGACCCGTAGAGTGTGAATGGTTTGGAATATTGAAAAAAAACCCAAATTGGCAGGCTTATATGCAGCATAGATTATTACCTAGGAACAAAGTTTCAGGCAAATCCCAGAGGGGTGGTTAAACAGCCTCGAAGTTAAGCAATGTCAAACCTGGTCATTACCTAGATGGAAGACTGTCTGGGAATACCAGGTGCCGTATGTAGCAACAAGATTGTTCTGCTGTTGAATAACAGAACATCTTGCCAAGCTGGCACCGGACTGAATACCTGGTTCTTTCTCAAGCCATACTCCTTACAAGTGGCAGTGATCATATGTGTGTGTGTGTGTGTATATATGTTTATGTATGTGTATATGGTTTTTTGGCCTTAATGTAGAAATTCATCTTAAGATTTTTTATTTTTGTAGTAAGAGTCATTAATACATTAGGATAGTTGCGAATGATACCACCTGTTGGGATCACTTTGAGTGAATGAACTTTATGACTTTTTTTTTCTTTTTGTTTTATGTTGATGATTAATGTGTACAGTTGTGTCCTGATATGAGCTCTGTATGAGCCTTGTGATTTATGTTTAAATTGTTTCTTGCTCCATAAGTCCTGACTTCAATATTGTTGAGTTTTTGTTCAGCCAGCACTAAACACAGCCCATAATGATTTCCATATAAAAAATCCTGTTGGTATTTCTCCTTTTTGTTTTCCCCTCATGTCCTGCTGACATTCTGTTGACAATTTTCAGAGATTTCTTGTCTATTTATATCTTTAGTTAGAACGTTGCTTCCCTGCAGACTGCTATCAAGTTTTGCCAATTTAACCTGTCAGTCTCATTTTAACAGATATCAATGATTTATTTAAATGTATTTTAACATATACTAAACAAAAAAAGAAAGTCTTTTGGAAGTTATAATTATCATACTTTTATAGAAGCAATTTCTATATTTAAAATATGTAATTTAATTTTGAGTATATCAATTGAGTAAGATGCCTAAGTTTCTTTGTGTTTTATGATTCTGTTGAAGGATAAATGAACTTTAACATCTAACTTAAAAAACAAACAACAAATCTTTGAAAGATTGAACTGTAGAGCTTTACAGCAATGTTTTTGTTAAAATGCATCTTGAGAAACGTTTAAAAAGCTAATTGTTTTGGATATAACTTTTCTAATTAAAGCATTATCTTTGCATTTGTAAGTTTTCTGGACTATTATCCTATTGACATCTAACTATAATTGAATGTGTGTATGTACTGCGATTACTGGACAACTGTCTATTGTACGAAGTTGACATTCGGCAGATATATTAGTCAGCACACAAGGCGTCGAGTTTGAAGTTGTTTTGATCAGCGGTTCTCGAGAAATCTAATAAAAATAAATAAAAAAAGACTACAGATTAAAATTAAATATTAAAAATTATAGATATAAATTTAGATATAAAATATCTAAATTGGCAACACTAAAAGAAGTAACTGAAATAATTCAAAGCGGTAGTTTCTTATGAAGGACACAAAATTATTTTACATAGCAATTGTGGCAGGCTGCTCCACACACCATAAAGTCCGGCCTGTTTCCGACATGCACTTTTGGAACAAGCACGGCCCTAGTCTTAAGAAATTTCTCACAGACTTGTCTAGAGCTTTTGACTTGATACAACAATGCTTATTGTAATTTGTCATGATTTCTCAATTGTATTTTATTTGGGTGTGGGTGGCCTAACAGTTAACAGCATAGGAATTCAAATCCGTGAACAGAGTTCAAACCCTGCCTAAGACAGTAATGCCCCCGGGGAAATAGATTGGGGTCTTTAGTCTTGATTGGCAACTGCTCTAGGAGACAGACAACTGTTGATTCCACAACCAGGGAGAGTAGCTCCCTTAAGGCAGTTGGATGCCAACTTTGACTTCCACAGCTTCCTTTGGACTGCATCAGCGAAGCCTAGAGGGGGAATCCTGTCGACTGGGCATCCTAAGATCTCCATATGCTTTGCCCAGGCTTGTGCCTTAGAGAGATCACTTCAGTGTCCTTCCATTGCCTATTGAGATGGAAGGAAACCTTCATTTTTCTTTGTCCATCACAAGCAAACAGTTTTGTAAATAAATTATCAGGTCATCTGATGGGGACTGGAGAATAAAGAAATTATGAACACAAAAAATGAACCCCACAATGAAAATCTCAATACATAATTTGTCACAGATGTTGATCCCAAACTGACACCTGTTGTTGTTAATTATGCTTTTTTATATGACATTAAGTGGTTGATGAATTTCATACATGAATAATGAACAAAACGGATCTGCTATTTTGTTGGGCAGTGATCACTAAAAAAAGTCTGATTTTTTTCAAAAAGCAAGCATGAATGCTGCCGGACACAAACTAAGGGACCAATTTAGGATAAACTTTCATTGCAAATTGAACTCCCCACTAAAAACCTATTTTGGGTGAGAATTTGGGGGGGAAAAACGTTTTTCTAGACATAAGTAGTAAATGTTTAAATTTTCAGCTCTCTAGCTCCATTAGTGCAGCCTGTACGTTTGATATATGCATAGCCAGCCAAACCAACTTAAAAACTGAAGAAACCTATGGTGACAGTTTCTAATAAAATGAAGTTTTGTTGGATGCAGTGTAATATGTGCATATTTTTTGTTTATAGATTAAATGTCCATCTTGTATACTGGCATATATAATAAATCTTTTAGTATATAATGAAGAATTTGGATATTTTGGGAAAAGAATCCTTAAACACTTCTTTTTTCTAAACCAAAAAGTTCCATGGTTTCTCTCTTGTTTGTAGTACTGAACCATATGAGAGCCTGTTTTATATTAAATTTATTTTTGGGATCTGCTTATTAGATAAAATGGGCATCCCTCCTTTATAACAGAGTTTGTTATATAAGACGAGTGGATCATGGACTCCAATGTTCTCACCTATATTATCACCCACTCATCTAGAAAACCATGAATGAATAAAAACAGAATTTCCCTTTGTAGCTGTAAGCCCAATATTTCTAGCTGAGTGCTATTTCACTAAACCCTAAGCCCATTTGATAACAGCGATAACTCAACTCCCACCTCACCCCCACTAACAAAAATATTTGATTTACTCATGCAAAGCAACTGTAAAAATGAAATGAATTAAATAAAAACATTTCTGTAGTCACTGAATGAGACTTTTAAAAAAAAAATTAAATTAATAAAAAAAAAAATTTCATCCATTGACTATTGAAATGATTTTGTCTAATTCATTTCATTTTTACTACGATTTTTAGCAGTCTTTAACCTTGAATATTGCCTATACCCATATCGCAGCTTGGTTATAAGCGGTCGGCTTTCTTAGACTCAGACACCCGCGTTATAAAGGGGGAGGCCTGTACTTTCTCTTGTTCTGATATTCAATGCCTCCTTGCTGTATATGTGAGAATAAGTGAATTCCCTCTGCTGCTTTCTTGTATTGTAGCATCTTGAATACATTCAGAAAAATTCTCTTAGCTGAGCTGTTTGCCCTTTTGTTTTTAGACAATTGAAATCTGGTAACTCTTTGTAAACATTCTGAGCTGAACCTAAAAATAAGTGCACATACCATTCAGGTGCTAAACATATCTTTTCTCTGATACCCCCCCCCCCCCTCCATTTAGTTTAGGTAACTGGGGTTTTATTCGTATGTATTGATTTATCAGATGTTTTCATAATGAAAGTTGTCTGTTTAACTATTGAATTAAACCAGTATGAATTATTAGGTAAAATATTTGGTTTCATTGTATACAACTGTCAAGTTCCTATCACCTGATGATAAAAATGTCATGATATATTCGGTTTTCTTCCCAGATGAGGAAGCAGTTCCATTAACTTTCTTTTATGTCTGGGAACACCTCTTCCAGGCCCTACGTTGATTTGCCTGAAAATAAATTGAGACTTCTTTTTTTCTTTTTTTCTTTTTTTTTCTTTATTCCTTTTTTCTTTTTTCTCTTTTTCTTTTTCTTTTTCTTTTCTTTTTCTTTTTCGAAATTTATTCCCAGATGTAATACTTCTTTGAGAAATTTTTGAAAGATAGTCTGTTTTAATTGATCATAAGCTTGTCTTTTACATGTAAAATATGTTTAATTCTAGAAGACCATATTCTATATAATTGAGTCTCTGTCAAGGTAGCTATCGAGATGTTTTAGTGCTAAAATATGGGAAGCAAAGGGAATGTAATTTAAAAAAAAGCTTTTATTAATAGGTCTGTGGTGATTAATTGAAGAATTTAGGGTTAGTGTTATTCATTGATTAGAGCAATTGTTACCTACTGGTAATAAATGATTCTCATTGCTTTTTGTATTTTACCACAGCCTGTTTTAATATTGAAGAAAGTTTGAAAAATAATGTTTCATTCTAAAGAAATTCTAGAGTAATTAGTGTTGCTATTGAAATGTAATTTTATAAACTTGTTTTTATTGTTTTTATTATCGGATGAACATAACATACCACTAAATTTGACTAATTTTTTTACTTTCATCCTAATTTTAGTTGTTTTTATACAACTTATTAATTCGGGCCACTGTTTCTATTGCAATGAATAACAGAGCAATTGGAAATAAAGAATAAGCCTTTGGTGAGAATCGAACTTAAGCCCTCATTGCCAGAGGGATTGGTAAAAGCAGCTAGGTGTAAACTAGTCTCCCTCTGGCAATCAAGGGTGTGAGTTAGATTCTCACTGAAGGCTTACTCTTTATTTCCGATTGTGCTGTTATTCATAGCCATAGAAACAATAGCCCGAATTAATAAATTGTTTAAAAATATGACTTTTGAAAATTTTAGTGTTTATCTAAATTTTGCGAACACTTTGTCTATACTAATTAATTATTCTTTAAAAGTCATTAATGTTGAAGAAATCTCTATTTTAATTTTTCTGATGCTTGAGTAGGGTTTGGTTAGCTATTTAGCACTGTTAAGTAATTAAGGGGGTGGGGAACTTGCAAGAAGTTATAGCTAAAAAGGAAATTCTTAAAGTTAGAATTTATTTACATTGGTTTGGTTATTTTACAAGATCTTATGTTTGAACATGAACATTTGCAGGTTTAGCTAGAGGAGACTGAACGGCTAATGGTCTGATGTTTGATCTTGTGCCAAATTATTCATTCTTATTACCTCAACAATGGAGGAGCAGCAAACTTTAGAGCTCAAGAAATACAAAGTGCTAGTGGTCCATTTAGTATTTGTAAAATTTACATTATTTTAATGACATTTTTTGTAGATGTCAAAGTGTATCATTTGCTATTAGTAGCTAAATTTTCTTTTTTCCTTATCTGTATATGACAGTGATGTAATGTACCAATCACTGAATTATTTCTATAGTCAGCACCTTTGGCTTTGATCAGAATAATTTTTTGTTTGTTTTTTAATAGTAAAACAACTTTTCTTAGAAAACATTTGTATTACTTTGCAAAGAGATTAAAGGCTTTATTAAGAGCAGAGCAGTGCACAAACTGCTAACTAGAGTTAATCATTAAACCATCACTAAAATATGAAAATGAACCAGATCTTTATTTAAACATTTTTTTAAAACATTCTGAATGGGTGAAAAAAATCCTATTCTTATTTGAGATTCATTCAATATATTTTTTATTAAGAGCTTATTTTAAAGTCACAGAAATTAAAAGGAATTTATGTTGCTTTTGAATTCTTTGAGCAAGGCTTTAGTTGGTTTCTCTCATATAATGTTTGATTGTTACTTATTCCTTATGAGTACGGTTGGTATTCTAAAGAATGGGTCGTTTCTGGTAACCTCTTTTTACGTCATTAGAATGACATGACTTTGATCTTATGTTCTTGCCTGTTGACATTACTAAAGTATCTAGTGTCAAGTTTCATTCTTCATCCTCTTCAATTTAAAAGCACTGCAAGAGATGGTTTTGTCCTTCAGACAAAGGAAACCAAGGCTGTGATTCTAAACCTAAATGAAAGTAAGGGGGGGGGGTAAATAATCAGAAAGTAAATGCAATACACGCTTCTATAGCAGCTTAAGGGGGATAGATTCTGTTATACTCTCAGTGTCTGCTGCTTTTTTTTTCCTGTGGAAACTTTTTAGAAACCAGTGACAGATTTATTGTTCTTCCTTGTTTCTTATTCATGGTTAGCAAGAACCAATGAGAGAATAGAACATTGTATAATCAGTTGGATGTTTACAGGCATCTGACAGATGCAATACAATATGCTATATTTCAGTCAGGTTTTGGCCTATATCCAACCATCTTTCGTATAATTTTTGATTGTGCTACTTATCAGTTCTAACTGCATCTACCTGTGCTACACAGAGGATTCTTGGAAGTGGCATGTGAATAGAAATAACAACCACTATAAACTTTGCTACAATCTTTGCATTTTTATAAGACATGAAGTGCTCTGTACATTAACCTGTTTGCGTCCAAGTATATTTTTTAATGTAACTCCTGTACCAAGTTTCATTACATATTTAGAACGGTTCTATTTTCATACAAGTAAACTAATATATACAACAGAATATCTAATGAATGCAATATTTACATAAATGTGTTAAAATAAAATATCTTAATATTATAAATGAGTGTGAAATGTCTCAAAACACAGATCTACACATAAGGCCACCTTACATTCAGTACATTTGTATCTAGTCTCTCGCCATTTTGCATTTTGTAAACATACTCTACACGTTCTAGAGAGGTGTTGTTTCTTAACTGTTGGAGAAAGGGGAAAGAATAACACACTATCGTAAGACAAGTTATCTAGTCTGTGGCATTGGACTGAAGACTTATTAAGACAAGTGATCTCTTCTGTGATGGCGAACAGGTTAAAGCAAAGATGAAGGAGTCCATGTTTTTACAGTTATACGCATTGTCTTGTGTACACAGTACACCCCTCTTGTGGACTGATCAATCAGGAGATTACAGCAATAAATGGTAGCCAAGAGAGTGATGTTAATTGCGCAAAATGATAAAACAACATTGAGAAATTGTTAGATATTGACTGCAGATTCAAAAGTAAAAAATATGGGCTGAGTTTGAAGCTGATTGGACTTGTATAGTTGGAGAAGATATTATCAAGCAAAAAAATAAATCAAATTATAGTAAGATTTATACTTTACAGATACCAGACTTTACAAGTATATAAGTGACTACTGTTGAGAATGAAGTCTTTTTTTAATTTTCCTTCCTGCTGAATGTTAAGTTTCATTATCCAAATACTGTTGTGTGTGTGTGTAAAACAGAGACCTTTACATCAACAAGCTCTTGACTCTACTCTTCAATGATATCCATGTGTACTTTTGTCTGGAATATTGTTCTGAAATCTTTATATAAAATTTCAAGTTACTGTCATCATTATAAAAACCTTATTTTTCATCATCACATTCTGGTTGCTGGCTACAAGCCCATAATTCCCTCATGGTTGCAGCATACTACATTGTTGACCAGAACCAGTGAAGGTAATATGGGCTGCAATTCATTATTGAAAATGGGTGAATTTAGTTAAATCTCGAGTATCAGATTTTAAGCCAAGAATGTTGACATTTTACTTTGAATAACTTTTGCCTCTTAGAGAATTTTTTGAAGGTGACTCTGCACTTTCTATTCCAGTAATAGTTATTTAGTGTGTGTGTGGGGGTTATTTGTACATTTTTTTTTCTAATGCTACCCAGAATTAAATTTTAAAAAAGTTGTTTTGTTCTTTATTGAGACATTTTTAGTTATTCAGGCTGTTTTGTCATCCTGAAATAAAATTAAGAGAAACTTATTTATTTTGTAAAACCATGCTTTGGTGAGAAACTTTAATAATCTTTTTAAGAGATTTATCAATTTATAAGGGTAGATCAATAAGTAGCCTGAGGTGAATTTTGATCTGAATATGGTTTGATCTATATGATTAATATTCCCCACTGAATTAAGTGCATTGATGAGAAAGGAAATCATATTGAAAAGTAAATATTTGTTGTGTAAAATAAATGCTTGTTTTCGTCATTAGGCTGCAGACTTATTGATCTATCTATATAGAGTAGGAATGTAGAAATGATATATGGTGATGTGAAGCAATATTTTTACCATGGAACCTAAATAATTTTTTCCTCCCAAATATGATTTCTGAACAAATTAGCTTTTCAATGATCGTTAATACTGCTTGTGATAATTCTTAGTTTTATTTTTAAAATAACTTTCTTACAAAATGTAATCATATAACCCATTGTAAGAACATTTGATGTTATGCGAGATCAAAGGTTATCAGATTCTATCAACTTTATCAGAAATAACGTCTGGGTTGAGGGATGCAAATTAGATGGTCATTTTAGATTTCTGTATTGAAACTCAATCTATTATTATGATATAATGCCAGTTTCTATGTCTAAGGCAAATTTAGTTGGCATTGTCACTTTGAGCTTAGTGTTATGCGTTAGTTACTGATGTCTGTTATAGTACTACTATTTTGCTCACTGCCCAACAAAAAGTGAGAGAAATAACTTATTCATTGATCACCTCCTATTTCCAATTTCTTAATTGATCACCCCCAACATTGCATGCTGCTAAAAGATGTTGGTCACATGATGGTTTCTATTGAGCGACCAATCAGACCTGTTTTCTTTCTCTTTTTCTAATTGTTGCCAATGCATCCATTTGCAGAAATGCAATTGTGATGTTAGTATGTTGAGAAAGTCTTCTCTCTTTAACATTTTGACTTTTGAAGATATAAAAACCACTTGATTTTTAGCTCTGACTTTGCTACTTTATCCATTATCTGAAGCCAGCAATATGGAAACTAACAATTTCAGTTCTATAAAGGTTTTTCTTCCTTCAAGTTAGCATTTGACATCCGAGAAAAAAATAGTTTTTGATAATCAGAGAAAACTAGGTTGAAAACATCGCACAAAACAAAAAACACACTGTGTATCTATCTTGTGTGTGAGACACTTTTCAGTGAGTGCCCAGATGACTATCACTATTATCCTAGGCAGAATGCACAGATACTCTGATCCTAGGCAGATGTGCTGATCCATACATAAATAATCCTGTCATTTTTTTTTTTATGGATACAGTATAGGTTATAATACTAGAGGAGTCCTGGGAGTGGCAATAAAGAGCAGCAGAAATAAGATGAAAGAAATACTAATTATAAATTAATAACTAGGGGGTTAGTTTTAATGATTGTGTGTTTTAAAATTCTTAGGAACCTCCATGGTAATGTATTATAAAATTAGCGAGTTGTTTCTCTCTCCTCTCTCCAACATAAAATGCTTGTCTGAGGCAATAAAGCTCACTACTATGAGAACTTATTTTTGCATATTTACGGTTTCTAAAATTAACATTGGTTAATCTTAAATTGCTGCTCCATGATAGTACATGAAAACAGTTTAAAATAGTTGGGATGGAGTCCTTTTTTAACAAATCTTAAATAATTTGAGAAAAAAAGTTATTCTAGTATAACTTGAATATTCAAACTGCCTTATCTTATAATCTGATGATTTGTACTGTGGGGCTCTTCGCAAGTATGTTTAATTACACTACACAGTATCAGCAATTGTTTAAGTTTGTAAATATAAATCCGGATCCTCAATTCTTGTGTCATCCAATTCCTACTTCCCGTCTCTTCTGGATTATAAAAAATGATTTGTTTAAAATGTTCATTTGTGTGGGTGATTTTTAAGTACAATGATCAATGTTCATACATAGGATTAGTTTACCCGTGCCATCAAAAATGACGGCATATATGGATACACATTGCATTGTAGTGAACTTGGAGAATAGCGTTCTGTTAACTACAATCAAATTTTTATTATCCTTTGTTTTTATTTTTATTACTTTTTATATTTTTATTCTTCAAAAGACATTCGTCAGAAGACAAACACACGTCAGTTGCATGAATGAAATTCTATTTTACTATGATATTAGTATGACAAAAGACATCTGCACATTGCTAATTATTATGTGTGGATGATTATTTATTTCTCAGCTTTGAAGTCTTTCTTCAGAACCTAGATTCACAACCAAAACCTGATTTAAGATTCTTTCCTTATTCCTTTAAAATAAACAGTTTGTCTGGTGTGGAAGTGATACTTCCCTTGCAAGTCTTGACTACATTTCCTTGATAGAGAGTTCATTGTTTTGTTGCTATCAATTGGAATCCATGACTGTTTTATCAGGGAATGAAATTCCTCAACTGACCAAAAATGGATTTACTGCTTCAGAATAGATTCTATTCAAGCATTGGACTAAGGGGTCTGTGCTTCTCTTGTTGCTGTTGTGTTCGTGACACCTGTTACCATGTATTTGTATACCAATAAGAACAACTTAAGCTTTTCTTCTAGTGGTTAGTTTATTAAATTTAAAACCAGTTCTCACCACCTTGTAAAAATATCTTTACTTTACCCAAAATATACTTTATATTTTATTATTTATTTTTTAATCCTCATTTTAATCTATTGTGAACAGTTGACCTTATAGAACATTGCTTAACTTTTTCAATCATGTTTTTCCAAATCGAGATGACTGTAAATTTGTGAAGAGCATTTAAAAAAATTTAGATTCAGCAAACAATGTTATATGTTAAGATCTCTCAGCATTTTCTTAATGTTTAATTTTGGTTATGGTATTGGCTACACCTGAGATAGGCAATCTACGGCCCAGATCCGACCCGTGAAGTGATTTTGACTGGCCTGCAAGCAAATATCTGGATATTATGCTTACTTTTTATATTTTAATGGTTCTTTATTATAGATTCAAAAGATATCTTGATTGAAATAAGTTGCGACTAAATCAAGTTATTTTTATTACTAATTGGCATCATTGGTTAAGCACAAATGATTTTTCTAGCATGCGTTATTCATTTAATTTAGGCAAAATATAAGTATATTTCAAACATCTTTAGGGCATTTAACTGTCCCATCGGCCACTCATTAATGTGCGATCCAGCCAAAAGGTTGCCTACCCCTGGGCTACACACTTTCTATTAAATTTTCACTTTCATGGAACTTCCTTTAAGATATATAGCTATAACCGTTTCTGTGATAACTATCAACATCTGTGTTCTTTGAATACTGATAACATCACTATTACAGTGATGTTTGCGAGATTCAAATCTTAATAGTTTAATGCTCACAGCAGCATTATTTATCTCCAACCAGTCACAGGGTAACCTGTCAAGAATATTGATGAACTCTTAGCTTCTGTCATCATGGAAGATTGTGTTGCTCAAGACTTGGCTCTTCTCTCTTCTTGGCAAAATCTAGGAGAAGAGTAATGCGTGTAAGTTACAAGGGTGGATCAATAAGTCTGTAGCCTAGCATTAGCTGGATTTTGATCTTGAATTTCCACTGTATAATGTTCGATCTATGTGATTAATATTCAGCACTGAATTAAGTGCACTGACAAGGAGATTGCTGAAAAATAAATTTATATAAAATAAGTATTTTTTTCACCATAGGCTACAAAATTAATGATGTACCTATGTTTGCTAGTGAAAATGGGAGAAGGTTGTTTGAAGTTGTCATTGTTTTTATAGTAAAATTTACTCAAAATTTATTAGCTTTCATTAAATCTTTGTAGAAAATATAGTATTTGCCATATTAAAAAGTGATCTGCATTTTGTAACAGTAAAATATTACACCTGCTGAAAAATCTTTGATTCTACAAAATGGTGTGCTTTATTGTTTGAATTTCAAAACCTATTTATTCATAGTATTTTTCTTATATTTTTTCTATCACTCTGTTTCGGCCTCTGTACCCCCTGGCCTTCATAAGTGTCTGCCAAAACACTACAAATAAAAACCCCTGTCTAAAAAAAACATTCAAACAAAAACCCCATATGTTTACTTCATTGATATAAAAATCATTGATTTTTTTTTTCCCCCCCTTTGCTTTTGGAGGAAGAAAAGAACTTTCTGCAGTTGCTTCTTGATTTACTAACCATTGAGTCACACTTGAGCATCAAGTCAGTCAATGAGTGACTTGATGCTTAAGTGCTATTGATTTTAGCAACAGCAGAGAGCATGCATGTCAGTGGAAAGTTTCACCATAGCTAAAATAATATAGGAATACATATTCTATTCTTTGATGTGAATGTAGATTCAACATTTATTTAGATGAATTAAATAACCGTAATTAAATTTTTAAATTAAAAATGGATGTACTTGATATTAGTTCCCGATTGATAATTTATTATTCTTACTTCAGGATTACTTCTATTTTTGCTTATTTTAGTATTGCTTACTTTAGTATTGCTTACTTAACTAGAAAGCACTTGGAGAGTGCATACCCCTGCCAATGCTGTATACTAACTAAAAACTGAATGGAAAAAAAAAACAAGCGGGAGAACGCAATTCTCGCAATATGTACATATATTGAGTTACTTCTCTTGAAATTTTAAATTTAGCATTTTTATTTACTGTTCGTTTTTAACCTCTGTTCATGCAGAATAATAAAAATGTCTCTCAATCGGAAATATACTCCTGCACCCAAATTTAATTACTTCTCCCTTGGCCTACACTTCCACAGAATTTCATTGAACTTTCAGAGATCGTGTGGACAGACATGAGTGAATACATAAATATATGGAAAGCATCTCTCAATCGAAAAAATATTCCTGGATGCGCCCCAAAATTTAATCACTTTTTCCTTTTAATTGAAATTTATTGATAACTTATGTAGATATTGTGTGGACAGACCTATGGAGGGTAATACCTTCATATACCTATCCAGCTTTGTTGACTGAGGTAAATTATTTAGTTTAACTCAACTATTTATTACAGCAATTAATATATGGAGATAGATCTAGTGATGGATATTTTTATGTATTTCAAATTTTTTGTATATCATAGTACAGTTTATTATTTATTTTTTGTTTGCAAACTGACATGACTATATTATTATTATTATTATTATTATTATTGTTGTTAAATATCTGCTGAGGACTAACAAGTGTCCAATTTCTGTACCCTACTCATGGAGACACTCAACCCATATTTCAATTTTTATAGCTGGTGGGAATTTAGTCAATCAGGGGTGACAACAAGTTCTACAGTAGTTGTTTTTTTGCCAGTGGGAAAGAAAATAAGAGGAGATGAAGTCATCTGCCCACATGAACTGTTGATGCAATCTGATTAGGAAACTGTCTTCCGTTGCACCATACTGCGGTGCCCCTGTTTTATGATGCAGCACATTTTGGTGTTGCCCTAATGCTCACTGCAGTTGAAAAAAAAATGATATTCAAATTGCACTTTTCTTTCATGTTTTGACTCATTAAAATTTATTGAATTTGTCAGTTTGCTCCTCATAGCATTTAAGCCCTCCCCAAATAAATACTGAGTGACAGAAAAAGTAGTTAATGCACATTTGCCGTGTTCCTTAAGTGATTTTTAAAAAAATAATATTTATTTAAAAAATCTAATGTATTAACAAATATTTATTAAATTTTAGAGAAAAGACAAGAAAAATATTTGCAAATCTTTTTTTGTTTTTGTCTCAAATTAATGTTATTTAATCTCCAGATGATTCTATTAAAAATGATACTAAAATGTCTCAAAGAAAAATATTTTAGATTGTATCAACACCACATATTCTCTGCCCTTCTTTCTCTTCACTTAAAAATAATTATAATAGTAAACATGGTGAAGAAACTTTAATAATATCCATTTTACATTATTGCTGTGTTAATTGATTTAAATAAAATGGATATATAATTTTTTTTCTTTTTTTTTTTTTCTACCAAACCTTCATCTCTTTGACTCCAGTCCTAGTTGAAACTATATTAGTAACTTATTCAGTTATAATTTGACATAAATATTACTTGGTAGTCAAATTGGAACTTGTATTAGCAAGTTGTTAATGCTATGAAATGTTATATGCATGTGTGTAATATTTTTCTCTAAATTTACAAATGTCCATAAAAGCTAAGAATTATATTGTCCACCCATAGTATTAACAATGAAAGTTTTAAGAATTAAAATGATGACCTCTGTACACTTTTATTAGGTCATTTAGGAAAAAAAGGACACTTTACAAAATGTTAAAGATTAAAATTGGCCATTATTCTCGGAATAACCTAAAACTTGGAACAGTGTATAAATGAAACAGAGCAGCTCCTCACAATGTTATTAACTTGTGATTGGGAGGTTGACATAAGTTAAACATAAGCCATTTGAAAAGAAAGTGTCCAGTGACAAATCTTTAAAGTAACAAAAATAGAATCTGAAAAATCTTTAAATCATACTAAACCCAATTAGAATGAACTATATACATTTGCAAATATGTCTTGAAATATGCATGTCAAAATATTATGGTTCCTCTTTGTCAACAATGCTCCTAGTTTTGTTCTAGAACAAGATTAGATAAAAATCTACTTTCTTGCAGTTTCTTGTGCCAAAAATGAAAAAAAAAATGTTACTGAGTTTCTATTTGGCTCTTTTTTAAAAACAAATGCGCTCTTTCTTTAAACCAAGACCATACAATAGTCTGCAATAATAATATTGTTCTCTCCAGTCATGATGACCTAATAAGTCTATAGTCTGAAGTTTATATTTCAGAGGAAATTGAAGTTGATTCTGTTAGAAAATAGTTTTAAAGTTCAAATAAAACCATTTTTTTTCATTTAATTTTCGTCTTTTAAAGGCCTCTTCGATATTCTAAAGAAAAGAATTAAAAAATGGTTATTTTTCTGTCTCCTTTTTATTAGAATCACTATTAAATGGTTATCAATTTAAAATGAATTGTCCATTGTGTTTTGTTTTCTATAGATTTTTCTTAATGCCTCTTCAATATTGGACAAAAAAAGTATTTCCCAATTATCTCTTGCCTATTTTGAATTAATAACTTTTCTTTTTCAATAATGCTTTCAGGCTTTACATTTTCACATTAGCTTGAGTTAGACCAATTGCCTGTGTTCATAGTTTATATAAACTGAGAGAAATTAGTGCTTAGGGAGTGCTTGGGTGGGGAATATTAATATCCTGATTTATGTGTGTGTTTTTCTGTCTTTTTTAAGTTGATTTAAGGAGCTGGGCATTACCAATAACCTGTTGTTGTTGTTGTTGTTGTTGGCAAACTGGACATTGGTTAAGGCGGGAATTATTATATAAAAATATTCAGGAAGGTATTATTACCACAAGCTCTCTTCATTTAAAAGGGGATCCTTTTAGAAAAAATGTATTAAAACTGACTGTAAAAAGTAGATACTTTCAAAATTAACATATTAGTTTAAAAAAAAAAAAAATTAAATGTATTAATTTATTTGCTTGTAAATAATTAAATTTTTATGTGATCCATATCTTAACTAAAATTCATCTACTAGTGGAAAAATATTTCTAGGTATAAAAAAAATTTGATACCAAAATTTAAGAAAAAAATGATTTTGGATTTATAACTTGATAGAAGGAAGTTTTTTCATCTTTAAAGAAAAAAAAGACAATCATTGGGTCAAATTCTGACATAGATAGAATTCATATTTATGTAAATGAGGTAACTGAAACTAGTTCACTCATTAAAACTTAAGCTACTGTTTTGCAACATTTATGTTTTGTATTCTGTATAGATTAAATTTCTGAACCATTCATTACAAAGTTTTAATAAGGAAATTACCTGTGAATTGTAATGATGTCACTTTTTCTAATTGTTAGAGCTTAAAATAATAGCACAAGTGTGCATGTCTTGATTGGCGCTGTGCCCTTAATATGATTAAGTTGAATCTTTACACAAAGCAACGATTTTAATTTTGTTATAACTTTTGTAAAACTCAACTAATTTTTAATAAAAATCTACGTCATCTTGTACAGAATTTTATTAGCACTCTAATAAATGCCAGATACAAAGTTTTAGCAAATTTATTTTTGTTTTCTTGTTTTATACCCAATTTTGTTGTGTAGAAAGTTAGTGCATGTCTAAACCTCAGAACTGAATTAGACCAAACTTTGCAGGCATATGTAACATGACCCTGTGAATGTCATAGGAGGCCATAGAAAACTTTTGTCAACATATAACAAGGGTCTAGTTTTGCATTATACGTACACTGTAAATCGAACCTCCACTTTAGAACTAATTCCCTATATATATTGTATTACTTGAAAAAATGTATTAACAAGTTATCCATATCAAGATATTTTGTCATGATTTTTTTTTTTTTGTTATCTGACATTAAGAAATATCAATAGTTTACTATATTTTTACATATATCAATTAATTTATAAATTCTGAGTGGGAAGTTTGGGAAATAAAGAAATCTTAAAATGCAAGAATCAGCAGAGAGATCACTGTTTCAAATAACAAGCTAATTGTTTGCCTAGAAGTTATAAATGATATCTAAAAAGAAAAAAAATCATAAAATCTTAAAGAAAACAGGAGCAGTAAGAAAAATGCGTACCTGTACAATGTGTTAATATAACTTTAAAAATGGTAAACAAGAATATTTTAACATAAAATAGACGAGAAAAAAATATTAATGCAGTGGCAAAAATTGAACAATATTATTTTACAAAGTTTAGTTACGTGTGGGTACATGCCATTAAAAATATCTACTTTTGCTACTGCCTTAATATATTTATATATAGGTATGCATTTTTCTTACTTTTAAATGAAACTCACTTAGAAGTTAGGTGATTTGAATGATTATCAGTGCTGCATATTAACTGAGACCTCTCTCCATAAAATTGAGTGAATATGTACTCTTACCTGTTATGACAGAGGTCGGCAAACTTTTTTTGTAGGCCGACCAGATTATAAATGTTTTTATGCCTTGTGGGCCAAGGCGAATAAAAGTCGAAACAATGATCATACGAGGATATGGGAACAGCTTGTTTTTTAATTACTTTAATGTTTTTCATTATAGGAATATAAAACCACATAAATTTCAATGTACTATCAATCAATGAGAACTAGGAAATTCTTTTTTTGGGAGAAAAAATATTCTGAAATTGTGATTCAAATCTTGTTTATATTAATAGAACAGCAGGAATGCATTGTGTTAAAACATGTTTAGCTATAAAACATTGATTCGTTTGAGGCCACTGCAAAAATGAGACTTTGGCTTTATTTTTCAATTCTGAATTTTATTAACTAACCAAAGATACGGAAAACAAAGAATTTTTGTATGCAACATCACATATATTCAATGAGGCCGTGGGCCAAATCCAGCCTGCAGGCCATGGTTTGTCGACCCACGTGTTATGCAATGGAATAGTGATTGCAAAATGCTCTTACTTAGTGAGAGATCCGCTTTATCATTACAAATAAATTTATTATAATGGCTGGATACTTTCTGGACAGACCTTGTACTGTAATTGGTGGCTTAAAAAATTCTTAGCATCTAGCAATGTTTATACATTTCTCATATTGACTAGATTCTGTTTGGAAAGTCCCCGGCCATTTTGAATCTAGAAAACCGGTTGCTGGCCTTGATGTTATTTGGCAACTAATCAGAGACATTACTGTGCATGCATGAACAGTCGTCAGTGAGATGCAATTGAGTGAGCTTATGTACTGTGTGAATGTTGTATTCACAATGACCAAGAGAATCATTCTTCACGTCTTGTGCAGAGTTTTTTTAGCAAAACATCCCATCACATAGGTCTGTCAGTTCCCTGCCCCCTCCCTCCTACAGTCCAGATTTGGCTCCCTTCCACTTCTGGCTTTTCCAAAAGAGATTTCAGACCATGGTTGAAATTAAGGAGAAAGTGATGAGGCAGCTGATGGTGATCCCAAAAGAGGACTTTGCAGACTGTTTTGAAAAGTGGAAATTCTTAGCATCTGGCAATATTTATACATTTCTTATATTGACTAGATTCTACTGTTTCACTTTAGGAAATTAATCTTTTAAGAAAGCAATGAAAACTAAGTCATACCCATTTCAGATTTCACTGAAGGTTATTTTTATGTACTTCTTTATATGAAAATATCTTGAAAGTTATCAAGAGCAAAGTGCGTTGTAGAAATTCTTAAGTTACGTCAGTTCTTTTTGTGTAATTTAGGACCGATTATCACCAAATACAGGACGTGTATTTTTAATATATCTCAAAGTACTTTTTAAAAAAACTTTTACTCAAAAACGTTTTAAGGGGGGGGGGGTTTCTATTAAAAATTCTGTTTCCATTGTTTCCATTGTGTTCAATGGAACAGAGTTAACGTTTGGGACATTTCGTTTGAATATTGTTTGAATTACATTTCAGATTATTGTTCTCCATTTTGAATCACAGGAAAATGATTATGGAATAGATTACCGGAATATGTAGTGCTATCAACAGTAAATGATTTTAAAAAGAATTGCGATGTTTATTACAGCACCGCAAAGGTTTAAAGCCTTAGATGTTGTGTAAATATGATTGTTATGATGTGTGCTTGTACAAACAATTTGTATACTTTTTCACACTAAAATAAATATTAATAAATGGAATTGGAAAAGTCACATGTAAGAGAAATAAAAAGAAATTATTTTTTATGAATACAAGTGAAGAATTACAATTGACTGCATAATTTTTGACCGATCCTCACCAAGTTCAGATAGGATGCGTATTTTCAATATATCTCCAAGTACTTTTTTTTAACCCCCCCCTCCCCCCCAAAAAAAAATAGGGTTTAAGTTGTGGTTCAATATACAATGTAAGTTTATGCTTAATTAGTTTGTGTTCCTAGAGCATTTTTTTTTAGTGATCACCATCAAACAAAAGGCCTGAGAAGTAGCTTATTCATTGATCACCTTTCTTTTACAAAAAAAAAAAAAAAAATGTGTAATTGTTTGGATTAGGTTCGCAAAGATTTTGAAAGAAAAGGGAGGTAACTAGTATAGATGCTGTACATGATAAAACCATAAATTATGGAACAAATGGGAAACTGTTTACTTATTTAGATGAGTGCGTGTGGAGAAACCTTGTCAGAAATGACAAAGAAAAATTATTTAATCATTTTTTATATCTATTTCAACTGAATATCCAACTTTTTTTTCACCAAAAAGACCTACAAGTTCTTTTTCTATTATGTTTTCATTTATTTTCTCAAAAACGAAAAATTTGCCAATATGGCGTGTGGTTAGGATTAGGGTTTAGGTTTAGTAGTGTAGGGCCTTGTGCCACCTCTTTGTAGGGGCACGAGTCCATAGAGGAAATATGGCGGAAGATATCTCTCTCTGTCTACAATTATGAATTCAGTATTGTTCAACAAAATAAATGGATAGACAAATGTATATAACCAGTGGTGTAGCAAAAGGGGGGCAGTTGGCCCTGGGTGCAAGGGAAGGCTTGACTTAAAAAAATTAGAGAGAACATTGACTATACTCCTATCCGAGGCAGAGGGCACAGATATTTCACTCTGATCCTAGACTGAAGTGTCGATCCATACGTAAATGATCCCTTCATTGTTTACGTTTTTAGTAGAGTTTAAGGTTTTTCCTTTTTTAATGATTATAATTTATGAACTCTGTAAGAAGAATTTGAATTGAGAATTTAATGCAAGTAAAACATAAACTACCTAATCAATTGACAAACAAAAAGGTGCAACTGTCTTTTTGACAACTTGTATTTAATTTATTTTAAATCTAAAAATTATTTTTTAAAGACACAAATTCCTTTTGGCCTAAAAACCTGGCAACACGTGCAGTCGCCCAGGATGCCAAGTGCTAGGGGCGTCTGTCATGTGTCTGAGACAGTAGGACTTTTTAATTAAATTGGGGAAATGAATTAAATAATAAAAACATCCAAAATGAGAAAATTC
>VCCN01005562.1:6338891-6350216 GCA_006491835.1 Architeuthis dux
TTTTTTTTTTTTTGTGAGGTGGTTCTAGGAAATTAGAGCCCCAGTAAATTATGAATATACTGAATTGAATCAGGGTCTGTTAGTGACACATATCTTTCTGTGCTATCAAATGTATTAATTAACGAACCAGTCCGTACTTACGTCAGCTCTTCTGAACTTTAGGATTAGGTTGGGGGATTCTTATCTGTGTACACTTGGTGTATGGAATCCTTCTTAGTATTAAAGGCAAATTCTTACTAGAAATCCTAGTCTTGTACTTTCAAATGTATGTTCATACAAAACATGAAAAGATAGTTGTTTTCAGAATAACCTGTTTTTTTAATTTCATATTTGTACATTGAAAGCGTGAAATAATTTTTCATGCTTTCAAACAGTTTAACTTTTGTTTCATGCTATACATACTTTTACATTACATTTGAAAAGAAGAATCAAAATCTACAGTAAATTTTTATTTATTCAGTAAGAAAGTTGAAAAATAGACTTTAAGAGTTTCCTTTATGCGAATGAAAATCTTATAAGTCAGTGGAATTTTTGCTTTCTGTTGAAAATACATTGAGCATATCGCGTAACCCAGTACAGGGTTTTCCCCATCATTGGTGTATCTTGGGCGGCCTCTTCAGGCTGCCTCAATCCTACTCTTTATGCTGGGTGCTTCACAAAGAGTCATTGAGTACCATTTTTAAAGTCTTTGGTATGACTCAGCCATGGATTGAACACACAACCTACCGAAACTGGAGGCGAGCACTCTTCTACCACTGGGCCAAGGTGATCAGTTGAAAATACATTAGGTATTTACTGAGTTTAGCTTAGTCTGGCAGAAGACCAGGATTGAACTCACTACATAGTAGTAATGAGCTGCTAGATTAGCTCACTAACCATTACCCCCACGATGAGACACCCTAAATATGTTACATTAGAGAATTTTCTTATGACATTTTTGATTTCTAATGTTTAGTGACTTTAGATGCAGAGAGAGTTTATGATACATAAATACTAGACTTTTTGTGATTATCTAATATAGTTTGTAATTAGCTATTTGTAAATCCTGTAAATTTAAAATGATTACCTATTACAACATGAAGAACCTATGAAGAGGAAAATCTTACAAAAGGTAATCTTTTCACAAAAACTTTTATATTCCTGAATCAATGCAAATATTTGATAGAATCTTTCAAATTGTTTGACCCTTCAAACTATCAGAAAATTTTTATACAGCTTGAGGCAAATTATTTTTTGGCAAATTACATGGAAGTTGAATTATATGAAATAATTGAAGAAATAATACTCAGTATTAGTTGCTTGTGTATTTGTTTTCTTCTATAAATTTTACAACTTTGTTCATGTGAAAAAATTGCACATTTGGGAGAAAGATAATTCCTCTTCCATATCACCTCATCTGTAGATAAGTTAGACTCAGTGAGTAATAAACTTACTATAACTGGCTTGTGAAACTACTCCTCCAACTATAACTTTTCTTTGAAACACTTATAACTGCTTGGATAACCATCTATTTGTTATTAACAAAAACGATACTCTGATGATATCTATTTTTGATGAGGTGATGTTTAAGGATTTTGATTGGTCTGTTATGCTCTAGTTATGTGCACAATTTCTTTGTGACAGCTTGTTTGTGTATGTTATTGTTTTACAGAGAGAAAGGAAAATTAAATCTTTAACGAGTTTTGGGTGTTTGTTTTTTTTTTCAACCTTTTGATTGAGAAATCTTTTACATCATTGATTTTTCCATGGTGAAACCAAATAATCTTACATCATAAGCAGAAGAGGCAAAAAATATAATCAAGGAGAATGAAATCACAAACGGTTAAGATTAGAGAAAATTGTTCTTCGATATGAGAAATGTGCTTTTATACCAATCTTATGTGTAGTATGCTAACTGACAAAAGGAAAAGAAAACAACAACCTATAAGCTAATGAAAATAAGACAAACATTTAAAAAGATACTTTTACAATGCTATTGTGTCTGCCTTAATGATATCTATAAGGTTCATGATGTACTAAGAATTATTCTGATTTTTTTAAATGAAATTTCAAGACCTGTTGTTATCCCTTCATCACCTTTTGTGGAGTCGTAGATAGAGATGCATTCTTCCTTGTTCCTTGATGGGGTCAACTCTCTTTTGAATGGAAATGCATTGTCTGGAAAGGTTTAAATTTCAACTATAATTTTGCCAACAAAAGTTTAATTATTGTATTGTTAGAATATTTGGAGTGTGGTGCAAAATCATTTATTTGTAATAAATGTGTCAGTAATACTTTAAAAAAAAAAAACCCAAAAAACAAACAAACTATTCTGTATCAGTGCAATAGGGGTCCGCTTAAAATTGTCTTTATGTAATAGAAAGTCTGAAGTTAAGGCATGAATTTATAAAGCAGAGTAAATTATTAACACTGTATGGTGAATGAGTGTTCAGGAGAACTATTTTAGGCTGTTTTAGCCTCCCAATGTCCAAGCTAAACTTTAAGACCAATTATCCCCACTCTTCAAATTAAAAAAAAGATGTGTTTTTCCAGTCACTTTAAAGTTCTTCATGTGTATGAAACTATTTCACTCTGTTCTATGAACTTGTTAAAACTATTGTGTTTTTGTTGAGGAGATGAAAAATAAAAAGGTTCTAAGCCACTTGTAAAAATCACATACATCTGAAAAGGGCTTAAAAACACATCAGGCGAAAAACATGAATTACGAATCCGAAAAACGTGTAACGTTTGAAAATACTTAATTTCAGTTTTGGCTAGTGACTCTACTTCCACGTTAATGGTCCAAGGGAAACAACTCTGGTTTTTTTTTATTTTCATGCTTGTTTTAATTCAGTTTTATTTTTAAGGAACCTTGTTTTCAAGTTAAACATATTGAAAATGTTTCATTTTTTTTTTTTTTTTATACCAATGATTAGATAATTATTTTAAAAAAAAAAGTTATATTTAAGACTAATGAAAGAGTTGGTAACGCATAAAAATTATTTATAGCATAATAAACTTTATGTAAAACCATAAGGTATCTGGGTTCTTATGAGTCACTCATTGTCGTCTAACCAGAAGACTGGGATCCAAGATCTACGTGGGAGGCATTCTCTAAATAAAAACTGTTTGGTAACCTGAGAATCAGCCACGGTGGATATGCCCCCATATGCATCGGTGACGTTGGATAGTGTTAAAGAACTGGGTCATCTTAAAAGTCTGACCTAATAATACTATTATATAAGGCCCCGGGTATTTGCTGCACTTGTCTCTGTTCTGTAATGATGGAGGTGAGTCGGGGGAGGTAACTGATGCAATTTTATTTCTGAAATAGCATAATTTCTTACGGGCGTGCAGCAGATGTATGTCAAGTGTTGGGCTAATCAAAGGGGGATAAATCAAAGAATCTATTAGTGAGCGGTGGCGAATGGCATATGTTATGATTTGTGTTGCTGGCCCAGCTGACTACATAATGGTGTTATTGTTAATGCTACAAACAGGGAACCTTTTTAGATTATTTATTTCTGTATTAAAAGAGTATATATACTGCTTCTTTATAGTTTTGATTTGGAATAACTACAAACCTTTTTTTCCCCCTTTCATCAAAAATGTTTAACATAGCATAACAATTCCGATTTTTTTATTTTTTGGCACAATCCAATCTCTTCTTCCGACTTTTAATGTTAACACAACGTTTCGGCTGATTCATTCTAAGGCCTTCTTCATATGTAATATCCGTAAAGGAAGAGTTTCTTTTATTGATCTCTTTCTCCAGCGGTGCAAAGCAACAAAAAAAAAAAATGGTATCAAACAGAAAATTTAAACATTAACAGCAATGCTTGCACAACCAGAGAAAGAGACCGATTCTTTACGGATATTACATATTACACCTGAAGAAGGCTGTAGAATGAATCTGACGAAACCATACGTTAACATCAAAGATGGGAAGAAGAGATTGGATTGTCTGGGAAAAAAAATTTGAATATTAATGACTCTTCTCAAAGTTATAGACAATAGCATAACAAGTATTCAGTTAAGATGAAGTGGAATTCATTGCTGTACATGTTTGCATAATCTGTTCGTTTGTGAACCAATATAATTTTTAAATTTAAAAAGGCAGATCTTAATTGATGTACTTTTGTTAATAAGTGCAACGCATGTTGTTTATTGGTGTTTGAAAGTAATTGTTACATGAAATAAGTATTGTGTTATCTAAACCATGTATTTTAGCCTTTATTGAAATTTTTCTCATAATTTTCAACTTAAGTATATTTATTTTATGGCAAGTGATATTTATTTACAATATAAAAAATACATTGCCTAATACACAGTGATGTAGGAAACCCTTAGACCCCCCCCCCCGGAAATCTTTTTTATTTAACTACTTTCAGAGACGTTTTGAGGCCATATGGCATAAGTATTTGGACACAATACTGGTTGATTTTTCTCATCTTTGATTTGTTCAAAAAGAGAATTTTAGTAGTATATAGTGAGGAATGCTGTTCCACAGCCCTACACTACTGCTAATAAATAAACAGTCCAATGTTTGGTAATTACAAATACAATATCAAAAGTAAAGTGTGTTAGCTAGAATGCATTTGGCACTAGTTTAGATATTCACTGTTCGTAATGCATTTTGTGGTCAGGGCAAAAAAAAGTGATTTAATAAAATCAGTTTGTTAAATATTTAAGTTTTATGATAATGATGAAGACTTTTTTTTCTATTGGGGGAAACTTATTTTGATAAATATGAAGTTGGTAAATTAGATTTTCCTAATTTTGGGTAATTCTGTATTTGATACCAGAATGAAACTTTTTGCTGATCAATATACATGGTAAACACTTGCTATAATGAATTTCGGCTTTAAAAAACTCATGGATCCATCCGAACTGACGGATTTACCAAACAAAGTTTGATAAATGCAGCGACCACGTGGACCATAATGAACTTTCTTATTTACCAAACAAAGTTCAATAAATGTGGGAACCAACCACTAATCACGTTTGTGCCAAGACTGATGGGATACGTTGGGACGTGATGCTCACTGCATACATACATAGTGTCACACACAAAAATAGCGACTTTTGCATAGTATTAGAGATTACTATAAATTATATAAATTAAAACATTACTTAATTTATTGTTCATTGAGCGTTTAGCATGGATTTTAAAAACTTTTTTATATAAAAAGGTAGAGGCATCAAAATGCGCAGACTTCGAACGTTGGTGGCAAGGCCACATGCTGAAACGATGCTTAGCCAAGGATGGGGTTTCAGCATGTGGCCTTGCCCCCCACATTCAAAATCTGCACATTTTGATGCCTCTATCTAGTCTTTTAAAATTGTAGAATGATTAATGGGAATATATATTCATGGAAATGTTTTTACACCCTTAATGGTTTTACCTATTTTAATGTTTAGAAATGGTGACATGGTAGGAGTGGGCAATGTCATTTTAATTTAAATGGTTATATTAAAAAAACAAAAGCAATGTTTTATAAAGAGTAGTTCCTGTTTATTTGAATAGCCATGATGTGCACCACATCCACTGCATTACTGATTCATTTCTCTTTCACTTGATTATTCATATTCATTTTTTTTCTTCTTTTTCTGAGGTATCTACTTGATAAAATTAATTCTTTTCTCTGTTTGTGTCCTTGAGCCTTTTTTTTTTAATCATCCTTGAGATTGAAAACTTTAACTTTTTTTTTTATGTACGTTTTCAAATAGGAAAAGGAAAAGGAAAGCCCACATTTTGTTTGTAATGTTTTAAAATTATTTTTTCCCCTGACAATCGTATGCCAAAATTGTAATAATGATATATGATATTGTTTTTGTTTTCATTCAAGATTGATAGATGATCTTGGCTATAACCCCGGGAAGGGGGATATCTGTATTTTAGATTGCAATTTTAACCATCTTGCTTTTAGCTTTGATTTTGCTTGTATCAATGATTTGAATTCATGGATAATGGATCGTCTGCTTGAGGCTTCCATAATTATAAGCTTGGCCTCACTTAATAGCTATTTAGTGTAGAAATGGACTTCTTCCTTGAATTTTTTTTTTTTTTTCCTTTTCGCTATTCTTAATTCATCTTTCAGCCCTTCAGGAAAATGTTTTCTATATAATAATAAAAGTAACAAATGTTTCTAAATCTTCAACAAATAAATACATTTTTTGTCAAAAGAATTACCTTTTAAGGGGTAAAAGAAAAAAATAATAATAGTTGAATAATATTGATATTTCTCAAGTAGTTTTTGCTTAATAACAAGAAAATTGCTTTTTATCTTCCTGATGGATGACATAATCAGTAAAAAAAAATTTTTTTTTTTTTAAAGATTTTCGTAAATGATTCTTTGACAATTGTTTCACATAAAAAAAACAATCTAAACCTATATCTTAGCTCTTTATGTGAATTCTCCAAGAGTGCTACTTGTAGCAATTGTGATCTTCTGTCGCTTAGGTTAGACAAATTATTCATTGATTCTCATTCAAATACAAAACTTAAAAATCATCTTGATAGTTAAACTGCTCTAATTTTTGTTTCTTTTTAGTTTTCGGAATGTCTTTCAAAATTTTCATTATATAACTATTGACATTTATCACAGGAAATAATTTACAAATAATTTTATTTTAATAGGTATAATTTCAAATTCCTATTTAATGTTTGAATAATGGTGGGTTTATGCTTCACATGTTGTATTATAGAAATGCTTAATATGACCCCCCATTTTAAAATCACTATGCAATATGATAGGAATAATATTGAACTAGCAGGGTTACCTGGCATTGCCCGGGGAAAAATAACTTCAAATATAAAAACCTAGGAAAACAAATATTTTATAGAGATTCCATAAAAGGGAAAAATACTTCCCCACAAATTTTGACCACTAAAAAGATAAGGAACCCCCCCCCCTCCTCGATTTTGAGCTCTAAGAAGTGAAAAAACATCCCCTTCCCCTATCGATTTTGATTCTTATAAGGGAAAAGTTCTCCTGATTTGGACCCCCCTCCCCCCCAAAAAACATGAAAAAACAGATTTTGAGCTCTAAAAAGGAAAAACAAAGCGCCAACCCGATTTTGACACCTAAAAGGAAATGTTTACTTTAGACCAGGCATGGGCAACCTTTTTTGAGCAGCGGGCCACATTAGATATTGCTAATCATAAACCGGGCCACAAATTCACCGTCAGAATATCTTTTAGAATATTAGGAACCTTTTTGCTAACAACATAGCTTGCATGCACCATTTCGGTGAGCTCTGTTTGCCTTTTAGAAAAAAGCGTATTTAGGCTACCAATCTGTTTCTGTACCGTTTCAATTTTAAGCTTTCTGATATCTCCTTTAAATTTATCATACACGGAATGTCTAGTTGTGTAATGACGCTTAATGTTAAATTATTTAAATGCGGAGAGAGATTCAGAACATATTAGACACTGTCGTCTGTGTTTTTTCTTCAACAAAGTAGTAATCATTTGTCCACTTATCCTGGAATTTTCTCATTTCTTCAAAAATTTCTTGATGAAATTGTAATAAAATGTTATTTTCCTCATGGAATTAAGTGTGCCATTCAGAAAGTCAAAAGGGCTGCACGCGGCCCGCAGCCACAGTTTGCCCATGGCTGCTTTAGACCCTGAAAAGAAAAGGTTTTACTCACTTTTGACTGTTAGTGTTGGCGAGATTACCTTAAATCTTTTTATGCTTTCCATGAAATCTGAGAGGGGTTCAAATTGTATAATTGACCTCTTGGGTTTCATGCATTTTAGTATTGTAGATATTAATTTCATATAAATTGCTTAAATTTTACCTTTCTAACTGCTCTCTCCCTCCCTCTCTCTCTCTCTCACTGCACATAACTATCTATATACACTCATGCATGCATGCAAGCACATTAAATTTAATTATTTTTCTTATGTAAATGCAAAACATTTGAAAAGTATATTTATATATCACAAACTGTCATCACAAGAACTTTATGAAGTAATTCAGTTCTCAAGCTACTATTGGTTCTTTTTGAGTGTTTGAGTAAAAAGAAAAAAAAAGACTACAATGAGGAAAATGTTTTTGGCTTGACCTAGAAAAGGCACTTGACTGCTAAAACTCTGTCATACATGTGTTACTCACTTGAACAAAGATCTCTGCTCTGAAGACTTTGTGTGGACTAACTGTACAATTTTTTCCCTCTCTTGATGGATTCTCTTGGTTCCACAGAAGTTAAGTATCTTCATTGTTATTATTCTCACATCTTATAAAAAATGAGACCCAAATAGCAGAAGAAAAACAAAATTAAAATACTTCTATTTTACAACTGATCTTTTTTTTTTCTTCTTTTTTTTTTTAATGCAAGAAATTTAAATATTGGTTTAGGGATTTGTTCAGACTACCATCTCTAATTTTGTTGGTTGTTTATTTCAGTAAGTTAAGCAATTTATTTTTATTGTAAAGAACCGATAACTATAATAATTCTTAGGCTCTAATGTTAAAAGTAAAGTAATGTTGATTCTCTTTAGTTCCGGGAATGGGAATGCTATATTAAAAAGCAATATTACTTTATTTGTAAGATCTCTTAATTTGAATGTATAATTTCATGAAGAAAAACAAATTGACCATATATCTTCAATGTACAATGACATTGAAGATCTTGATGGGACAATCAAAGAATTGCAATGAATATAGATTTTATTTTTAATATGAAAACTTGAAAAATGTATACACAGTTATTAATGTATTTCTTGACAAGCTTCTTCCCCTGTAAACCTTCTCCCTCTACTTACATCATGAGTAACTCTTTCTCTGAAGACATAAAAGCATTAATTGATTAACTAATCATTTTCTTAGCAAAGCCCTATTTAAAAACTCTCAATTCAATTAAGTTGATTATCTTGTTTATATTCCTCTTCATTTAATTAACTTTTGCTGAGCAAGAGAAAAAGCATGAAGAGCTTTGTGATAAAAGAATAAGAGGCTTTTAATTGTATTATTTCCATTTGATTCATATCTTCTCCAGACCTAAAACTGTGAAAGCAGCTGTTCATTAGTAATCAATATAATTAATCAATAGCTTCTATTCAGTAACAGTTAGTAGATAATATTTAACAACTCTGATATTTAAGGGTTTTGATAATGTAATATTAGAAACCGTCACGCAACACTGTCAACATAGTTTTCTTCAATTTTTAAGTTTGGCTGGTTATATATGTATCACATGTACAGGCCACACCAATGGAGCTAGAGGCCTGAAAATTTCAACATTTACTCCTACAAAAATTTGGGTTTTTTTTTTCCAACCCATACTAAAAACCTCTGGCGAGTCAAGAGGTTTTTAGTACGGGTTCAATTGACAATGTAAGTTTATGATAAATTGATTGCTTAGTTTGTGTCTGCCAGCATGCAGACTTTTAGGGATCACTACCCAACAAAAGGCAAGATAAGTAACTTATTCATTGATCAATGATCTTCTCTTTATTTATGCAAAGTTCTTGAAATCTTCTCTTTCTAAATAAACTTAACACTTTAATTTGTAATTAAGATATATCTTGTATTATAATGATTAGTGTCAGTTTGTTAAGAGAAAATCTTGATCCTCAAAAATTGATTTTGTAGACAAAAATCTCTTCTGCTTGAGATGAGGTAGATTGAGTAAATCTTGAATGTGTAATCATTATTAGGGCACATCTTATAGAGGCTTTTGTTTAAAATACACTAATATGATTTTTTTTAAAATTTAATAATTTAAAAGGTTTTGTAACACCATTGAACCTTAGAACATTGATCATAAAACTAGTGGCATATGTTTACTTAGCTACACGAAAAATGAAATTGTCTGTAAACAATTGAATTTCAATTGTTTTGATATCAGTTAATAAAAAAAAATAGTGATAATGAAAATTTTGAATTAGTCCAATCTTATAGATTTGGTTTTTGGTGCAATGTTTTATCATGGAAATACATGTTTTTTATATATTCTCACAAGATATTTAAATTGCATGTTTGTTAACACTTGATTTAAAAATTAGAGGGTCTCCTTTTTCTTTCTCATATACTCAATGATAGTTTTTATATTATCAAAAATAATCTCAAGAAATGCTGTTAGAGGCTATGATTTTTTTCATACACCTTAGTTAATGATAAGAATTATGTATATCTGCTGATACATCTGTTTTTTAAACTTTTTTTTGTCTAAATCTAATTATAAGTTAAATGTTTGAAAAGTTCAGATTATCAGTTTTAACAACTAATGCATTACGAGGTGTGGCCTTTAAATAACAAAATAATGAACGCTGTGGACACCCATGTACGTCAAGAACTAGTGTGAATGTTCTAAAATCAAACAACTTTTTCTACAATCATTCTAATGCTGAGTTGTCTATCATTTTGAATGAATTTTAAAAAAATTTTCTTTTTTCTTTTTTTTTTTCTCTTCTTTTTTTCTTTAAAAACATGCTTGGTGGTTCTTGACATGCATGGGCGTCCACAGCCTTCAAAATCTCTTGTGCCACTCACTTGTGCACAAGACATATATTCTTCCCCATAAACCTTAGTTAGCATACAAAAAGATTCAGTAGCTGTTTTGTTCAATTTCACCAAAAATTTCAAATTGATCTGTTTGGTCGATTTAACCCTCCCTCTTTTTATAACACATCAAAACTTTTTCTTCTTCAAGTGATGCATGAAGATACAAGTAGATGGAAACTCTTTCAGGAGTTGTTTATGCTTGCCCATTGGTTGATGTATACCACACGGTTCACGTATGCACGCTGTGTTTTGACTAACATAAGCCCAGCCCTGTTATTTAATAGCAACACCTTGCAAGTGGGTGAAGGACCAATAAAGAGAAGAAACTACCTCCTGCATCATGACCTAATTGCAAAATAGTTGTTTGTAAAGCTAAGTTCAGACGAAATCAATATGATGCCTAAGATGTAAACAAGAATATATTGTGGAATGTTTTGGTTAATGAAGAATTCTTGTCATATTTTTGTAAGAATTTAGATTATTACTTTTTTTTTTTTCCCCCTACAAAACAAAGACTCTTAAAGTGAATGAAATGTCAATGATGTATCTAAATGAGAAAGGCTTACTCATTCATAGCTGACCAATTCTTGAAAGGTTATCTAAGTACCTGGTTATTAATTTGCTTATTTCTTTCTTCTCAGGCTCCGTCTTAAAAAACTCGTTTCTTGTATCTTGTGCTTCCTGGTAAATTGCTTTTGGTGAAATTATAAAATCTAATAAAACAAACGCTTTATCATGTATTATTTGAAGAAAATTTAACTTTAATCATAATAGGGATTTTTCTCTTTTTTTCTCCTTTTCTTTTCTTTCTTTTTTTCTTTTTCTTTTCTTT
>VCCN01005562.1:6360619-6392324 GCA_006491835.1 Architeuthis dux
GTGTTGGCAGAGGTATGCACTCTCTGAGTGCTTTCTAGTTCTGTAATGTATTTGAAAGTTTCTACTGCATGGTTTTATAACCTATCTTCAACATCTGTTGATATACATTATTTATCAACAAAAATATTGAATGTGATCAGAATGTAATCTATCTGTTTACCTACATTTTTTCTATCTCTCATCCCAAATCTAATGTTGTGAAATATTTTCAGCTAAACAATACAAGCAGGTCATCAAGAGAGCAATAATGCATAAAAGATTGGTAACTGAGTGAAGGTTAAATTGTAGGTTATGCGTATGTAATGTTGGGGTCTTCTTCTCTTAAATGCTTAGACCTTTTGTTGTTGCTTTTGGAATTAAAGATTTTAGGAAGAATGGCGCCTGGAAAATCTTGTGCTTTATTCTCTTGAGCATTCCTTATGCTGAAAATATGTAACTAAGTATGAACTGGAAAAGAAAAAAACATTAAATTATAAGACCTTGAACAGTGTGCTTTTGAATAGTATGGAAAAGTTTTGGAACAAATTAACCGCACTAATCAAGGTATACCTGTATAAAATCGAACCCTAAAACTTTTGATCGTGAACTGAATAAAATCCAAACAAGTTGCTTATATAAAGTCAACTTTATATATTTTATAGTTGATTTCTAAACAAAATGTCTGCTCCTATTTTTAGTAAGTGATGAATTATGTGAGACTAACTCTTATAAAACCAAGCTATCAGAAGCATTCTGTGTTGTCAGCATCAAGCATTTGTAATAACATTTCTCATTGCATAGATTCTTGAGTTAGAAAAACAAGCACTGTTTTCAGATAAACTTATCTAATTTTAAATCGGTATTCTTATGATTCTCTCAACTCTTGAAAGAGTTAATTGTATTATTTCAGTCTGTTGTATATTGGTGGATAAGGCGACCTTCAGATAAGACGAGACCTCAATTTCAATCTGAATTTCATAGTTTTAGTTCACTGTTAGTGTTTAGTCACTGTTTTTGTATCTGCAATATTTTGGGTGGTTTTGGATGCTTCGAGTGTCGTCTTATCCTCTGAAATATACAGTATTTATATATTTTGTGAATATCAAATAAAAAGGCGGAATTGGTTGTATGCATATGTGTTGCTCGTGTCTGTTTAAAATTAGAACAATCGCTCGCAGATGAGAAACTTTAGGTAATACAACTTATGTGGGAACTAGCACACATTTGATGTAACAAAAAATTATTGTTGTGAAACTGTCCTATAAGCTTTTTATTTAAGAAACTAGCTGTTTATGTAACTCATTTTTATGTATGTTAAAACTTTGATTCACTCAAATATATGATTAATTCAAAAGAATTGATCATTTATACCTTATCTATGTTTTACTATAAAAGTTATGCAAAATATTAACTTCAGTGGCATGCCTTGAGGATAGAAAGGGTACATTTGGCCCCTACTTCTGAATAATTTGTATTAGCTCACTCACAGATTGCTTTGATTGAACATCATAATTATGTAATCCAATCAAAGCAATTTGTGAAAGTCATTCATAGGTCTATAAATGAATGAAAATCACCATAGTAACATTAGTTGTAATTTGATGATTTAACCTCTAAATTTTGCTACTTTTTATGTGTCATTTTTTTTGCACAAAACTTTTAGCAAGTTTGTATTGAAGGGATTGTCAGTGGTCAGGAATGAAAGCAAGCATTACTGACAGACAGAATAGGGATATTATGATAATATGCAAGCAGGAAAACATAAATAGCTAAATATACAGAATAATTTAATCATGCATAATTACTATTATTTATCTACATATGTTTAGTTGTGTATGTTATTGATGACAAAGTTGTAAAGGATATAATAATGAGATGAAAATTAAATCAGAAGTAACTCTGCCTTTTGCAACGGGTGATATTTTCTGTGTATACAATTGTTACACGTTATGGGGATTGTTGATGTTGATCAACATATAAAGTACTGTAGCCCCCACCTATGTTACATAGCCGAGTAGTGCACAATACTAAATTACATAATTTGTGATCTGTGAATTGAGGGGCACTCTGAACAAATTTTGTTATCATACTCAAGGGTGTACACCCCTGCAACATGAGTGTAGCGATCTGTTCCGAGGTACCCTGTACTCTATCGACTGGTGTTCGTTGATCAGTTGGGATGAAAGGAATTGTTGTGGGATCAGCTGTTTCAATGAAGAGGAGAGACGACAATAGAAATTATAAAACCACTTTGTTTATTTCGACTTTCCTCATTTCGACTTTCCTCACTTCGGACACTCCAGGAATCTGTACTTTTAAGAAACGTGATACTACAAAATATACTGTTTATAACCTGTCAACATTATTTGTAGGTTAAAGTTCTCATCCAGAATATTGTTGAATTCTGAGTTGTCAAACAGACAACATATAGCTGCATTTATCTCATAATTCTACACTTCACATCAAAAAGCTGTGCCACTCTAGAAACACTGATTTTGACTGACAGTACCCCCTATGTAGGGGGGTGGGGGTGGCAGGGCCACAGACACAAGTCCTAGCTACCTCTTGGACAGCTGGCCCGGGTCTCTGACTCTCTGAGTTTTCACCTCTATTTATCAGTATACAAATTTAACGTTAAAACTAGTGATGTACCGGAATATCAATCCGGTCGGATAACTGGCGCCAGATTCACATGGTGGCAGTGATAATTTTTTGTGAATCCAGTGCCAGATATCCAACCAGATTGATATTCCGGTACATCACTAGTTAAAACATTACATCATTTTTGTTTGTGTCGGCAAATTCTTTAGCCGGACTGGCCAACATTTTTTTGTTGTTGTAAATTCTTGTACAAGCATTCCATAATCAGGATTCAATTTGGAATTTCATCTTTGCTTGTCATTTTAACAAAACAAAACCCTCATTTTAATAACATTTCTTACTTTTCAATTTCAGCTAAATAAAACAATTCATTTTGTTTACCATTTGTCTATATAGCCCGTGTCCTAATTCCTTACCAAACAATCGCATTTTATATTCACTTTTTTATATACGCATTACAAAATTTTCAATTTAATTATTTTAAGATTGATTAATTAGAAATTAATTTTCTTCTTTTTTCCCCTGTTATCCATCTACTATTTGTTTACTTATTTTACTGGCTCCTTTTCCCATCTGAAAGGCTCACTTTGCTAGTGTTTTTGGTTTTGAAAGGATCAACATATCTGTTGCTTACTTGACAGTTCATCTTGACAGCTTTCACTTAGAGTGGGGAATTTAGCAAGTAGATAAGTTTATTTTAAAAAGTAGGCTATGTACCTGCTTGACCCCAGTTGGCAGAACCCTCTTTAGTGGGGTCTCTCTGGATGACCTGGCTATTTTACATAACTGCCCTTCCTTTGCTTATTGTAGGTCAAGTTCATCCATCTTCTTTTAACCATTTTATTCTTGGTATAAAATTACTGCCACTTCAATTAATTTTGTTTTTATAGTTTCTTTGAGGCTGGTTTATTTCCGTGTGACTGTTTTTTGTTTCACTAAAGTACATTTGATACTTTTTGTAATCTACTACAAAGGTGAGAGCGAGAGAGTGTGCCAGTGCTTCTTTAACTATTCATTGGTAGTTAAAACTTCTTAGCAAGCCTTTCTTTATGGCTTGTCTTTTCCAAGCCTTATTTCTTTTATTTACTGGTCAGTTTCAAATTTAGAAGTGTGTCGCTAAAATGTTGAATGTTTTAGATTCCTACTCATTTACTTAGTGTGCTATATTTGTATTTGCATATAACTGAAGGTGATATGATTTTCTTATAAATCTTTTTATGTTATGGTCAATGCGAGACCTTTAAATTAAGTTTGTCTTAATTAAAATTTTGTCATTAAAATAAGTATAATTTCTGATAACCATTTTATTACAACTAAAATGACTTTTCTCAAAATACGAAAAGGGATATATTTTGACCCAGGCCACTTCAGGTCATAGGTCAAATAACCACGAGATATAAGCGTCAAGTTTTGATTGTCTGGAATTTTATGGGAAGAACCCCACAATGTTTGGTGCAGGTAGAAAGAAATTTTACGGAAAGAAAACATGCCACAATTTCATAGATGGATAGCCAGAAACACATTAAGAGATTTGGAGTTATTTGATAGCAAACCAAAGCCGATATAGATAAGTATAATTAATAGAAGTAGAGACGAAAAGGGACAGACTAGCCATAAGCATAAATAAGGGTCAATTTTAGAACGAGCAGTCAGTTGAGAAGGGTAGTGGGCACGCATTGCCTCTCGCGTGCTGTGCCCATGGAGGACCAAATTGATTGTATATGTCCGTTTCTCGCAATGAGAACTCTGAAGTGAAATAAAAGCAATTTGGTCTTCTTTTAAAAACACTGTTCATTTCATCCTTCTCTTGCACACTGCAACTCCTGCATCTGCTGAATTGTATGTCTTCATGTTATGTAATAATAATAACAATGACTATTCAACATTTTCCCAACGTATTCATTCCACAATTTGTTTTTAATCACATTGGATATTTTTGGGATCAGTGTGAATTCAAAATTGGAAATCACAGGGCACATGATTTAAGGTTATTTCTAGTATTTGTCTAGAAGGAAATTGTCACAGTTTGCTAGTTCGGCTCAAAAAAACGTGTCTCAGGTAATGTTTAACAAAAGGGATCTAATGCACATATTTCTTTGAGTGAAGTTGAACTTAAAAAAAGGGTACAGAATATTTCATTTATAATTTTCAGAGAAAATCCTCAACCTTGAATGCCCATGTTTTATTCCTAAATCTATACTTCATACTAAGAAGTAAGCAAGCTTGATAGTAAGGTCTTGTGTACACCAGAAATATTTTAAACAGAAATTAAGCTGAAATTTTTAATCGTTGCAGTTATGATTACTAACTAAATCTATCTATACTTATATTTGAGCTTTCTATTGGTTTGTTTATTTGTCCATGCCACTTTCTTGCTAAAACTACAAGGCCCATTGTCCTAATATTCAGCATAAAGATTCACAAAACATCAACTTTTGACATAGGCTATGCTAGGTTGACCTTGGAGGCCATTCAAGGTCATCAGAGGTCATTTCTGGTCAATTTTCCAATTTGTTAGCCACAATTTTGCACCAATGATGCTTAAATTTGTCAATCATAGGAAATTTTGGATTTCAGTCATATTGCAGCTAAACAACTACATTCTCGGTAAATTGGTATATGGGGTTAACTTGGGCAGAAAAAGATGATAGAATAGGAGGTGCTGACTTCCAAGGACATTGGAGGTCACCAGAAGTCAATTTTGAATTAATATAGCTTTTTTTAGCCAAGCGAAAGAACTTAAAGGGCTAAAAAAAAACTTGATATTTTCTGTTTTGTTTGTAAAACGTTGTGCAACCCTGAAAAACGTTTTCAGACAAAAATTCTAAAAAAACAAAAAGAAAACAGCAAAAACCCCAACCTTTTCATAAAGGCACTCAGCAGGGTGTTGCATACCCAGAGGTCCTGTCATACTAATGGACTGCATCATTTGTCTTGACTTGTGCATCAGAATATTTTTTTCGGTAACAGCTACTTTTTCATGTGTAAATAATAATTGTTGTTTAAAAAAAATTTTTTTATTTGTTCTCTTGTGTAAGAAATATATCAAAGAACATAATTTCCTGCAGTTATTTTCCCTTCCGTGCAACGCCGGGTTTTCTTGCTTGTGTCTATATAAATTTGAACTTTTTCAGTCATATTTTTAGATTAGGTTGAGTTTGTTGTGTAAGATACAATTAATTAAATTGATGTGTCTAGTGTTCTAAAAATATATATTGACTGGTTTGCCCCTTTTTTTGAGTAAATTCTATTTGAGTTGTTAATAACTTTCTTTTTTTTTCCTTTTCTTTTCTTTTTTTCTTTTTTCTTTTCTTTTTTCTTCTTAAAATCTGAATTTAATAATGTACTGTACTAATGTCATTATTTTTATAGAAGTATTTTGTTTGTGTGTGAGACTAGCATGTTAACTAATGTACAATCACAAAATGTTCCTTTATGAACAAATCCCACTTATGCCTCAGTCCAATTCAGCCTTCTCTTGGATTGATATAAAATGGTATTGACAATAAGCTTGACACCATCACTAAGACTGACATCTCACTGTGTTATTTCCAGGATTATACATGAGCAAAATAAGTTGAAAGCACTAAATAATTGAAAGTAAAATCTGCTTCTCTTAAAGGTATGGGAATCTCAAGTGCACTCTTCTAATTTTGTTTGAACTGAAAAGTTAGTTGTGGGAATATCGATATTATACCTGTAAATATTTTAATCTGAATGTGCAGATAATGCATTTTGCACAACTTTGAAATAAACTGTGGGTTTTTTTTTTTGGGGGGGGGTAATTATTAATTTTCTTTAATGATACTCTGATAATTTCTGGATAAAACTATTTTTTAAATTAATGCTGAAATTTTGTAACATTTTAGTTGCCACAAGGCACAATTCAGTGATTGGATTTACCCTGGAGTTTTTGAGAGTACAAGTGGATAATTTGTGTGTTTTGCCTGCAGATGATCAGAGCATTCTGAATGTTGTAGATTCAAAACAAAATATAAGTGTACTGATTTGAATGAATGCTTTCCCAGTATTGATTTAAAAACTCCTACACAAAATATACTGGACTAATTAGTTTAAGCAAATGTATATGCCGAAAGCAATATCTTTATACTCTTTTCTTGCTGTATACTTTTTATTCTCAATCTTTGCATAAAGAAAGCATTGTTACACATGATATATCCCAAAGGGATCACATTCTCATTACAATGGCATGTCTTTTATAATAAACTAGTTATTATCTGTGAAAAAAGTCGGCTATATTTTGCTTTATATGAGATGATTTTTTTTTTAAAGATAAACTAAATATATATATATTGGAGGCTTTAATGCATTTGCTATAAATATCTACCTGTGTTTCTTCACATCTCTTACTTACTTTAAGACTTAATAGTCCACAATTTCAACACTGTTAATAGTGTAAATAAATGTTTACGTCTTATCAATTTCATCTGAGGTTTTAATAAAGTCCATTGTTTCAAATGGTGGATATAAATTCCATCTTACTTTTATTACGTATTAGCTTATAAAAAATATATCCTACGCACCATTTTGAAACAATGGACTCTTCCACTTAAAGTTATGGACAAAGAAACAAGCAGAAAAAAATTCATACATTAGATAGATAATTCAATTCTAACAAGAGGCACACCCTTTCAAAACCATTGCTGAACACTTTTAATTAATTCTATCAACATATTGGCACAAAGAACGTTGTGCTATTATTATTTCATTCATTTTGTTGTTCTGAGATGAAATGGAACATTGTCTAATCAGTCTTAATGTGTAATTCATTTTTCTATAAGTATCAATTGCAATAAAAGGCAACACTCACATGATATGAATATTGAATTTTTTATGCTGGTCAATGACATTGTTTATTTTGTTGTATAAAATTGAAGAAAAGATTTATTAATTTCTGTGCGGAATACTCAGTCTTACAGTTTATCTAATTTCTACTTGCCCTATTTATGATTATTCATAAATTTTTCTAGACAACTGCTACTGTTAATATTGTTATTTTTATCACTTTTTGCTTTATCATAATGATTTGAATATATATTTTTTAAAAAGATTAGTGTTATATTTTTTAATATTTTCTTTTTGTAAATTTCAGATTTTGTCGCATTCATTTTGTCTGCTTTTGCAAATGTTAGAATTCATCAAACAATATCTATCTTTTTCTTTTCTTTTTGTAAAAGAAAAATACTGAGGTGGAGAAAAAAAGCATTATGTATTTTATCCAGCCTCTTGTCATTGTTCACAACATTTTATCTCTATAGTTACCATTTAATAAAAGCTGAAGTGTTAGTTATCTGTCACTTCTTGCTTTGTTGGTTGTCAAAGAGTAGAAAGAAGAAAAAATCAAAACAGTCCTTGATGTAGCAGATATTTCAAGTGAACAAAAGCAAAGACTATAGCAATCTAATATGTGAGGTAATGGTGGGGGCCTTTACCAGATGTTGAGCTATTTCTGCTTAGAAGCAGAGGATGAGGAACAATAGTGGCTAGTTTTTGTGTGATGGTTGCTAAATTCCTTGTATTTCAAGACAGTATTTGGCACTAGTTTGACCCATTCTGGCTTCCATTTAAACTGACGCTAGAGTCACAGTTGTTTCTTTCTCTTCTCAGTCTGTAGCTTCATCAAAGTGTAATTTGAGAGACACTTGTAAATTTGCTGATTGTGCATACATGTAATGGTTGTTTAGAAAGGTGCAGAATCCCTTCCTCTTGACTCTTGACAATTTGCTATGGTGGGAAACAAAAGTGATTCTAGCAATATCTGGTCACTCCAGGAGTAGGTGCAGATGGTGTCTATTGTGTGCATAAGTATTTGCTAGGAGTGTATGTGAAGTGAGCCTGTTGGGGGGCTCACAAGAGACAACAAAAGGACAATCTTGTTTACATTTGCTACTCAAAATGCTATCCAATTGGTTACATATCAAAATTTATGTATCATTTCGTAATGGTTATACATGTTGATATAACAAAATATTGCATGTGTCTTCATGGAGAGTTGCCAGAAAAGAATTACAGATTTAAGAATGGATAAAAAATACATGGTGTGTGTGTGTGTGTACACATGTGCACACAGTTGGATCAATAAGTCTGTAGCTGGAGAAAGTTATTACCTGAATTTTGATCTGCAATTTTCATTTTATAATGTTCAATCTATGTAATATTCACCACTGAATTAAATGAACTGACAAGGAAGAAGATTGTTGAAAAATGAATATTTCTGTAAAATGCCCCCCCCCCCCAATATTTGGCTATGGATTCATTGACTTACCTACATATGTGTGTTTGTATATTTTCATTTTTAAAGGCACAATTGTAATAACAACAAATACTTATATTTGAAGTTATGTTAAGCAGTTACTGGTTGGATACTTAGTTTTATTTCTGTTTCACTGCGCAGGCTCAGTAGTCCAAACAATTGTCAAATATTTCAGATAACCATAAATTGACAAATGAATAAATCTCAAGTGGGCTTTTAATTCCCCAATTTGGCCATAACGCCAAAGTCTACTTGTATTTATTTAGTTTATTGACTGAAAAGCTGTCGGTTTCATTTTGTGTTTATTTGTCATTTGTTTATATATTTGTAGTGGTAGTAGTTTACATTGCAATAAAGTATTGTATTTATTTATGTATATGATTTGTATTGTAATTATAACTTGATCAAAGATTGGTGTTTGTATATAGTTTACATGACAGTGTGATAGACAATGATAAATAGAATCCTATGAAAATAATCTGTCTAATTTAATTCATGTTTTCTGTATATATTTTGCTGGTCGTTTTTATCTTCTGGGTACTTTGATTTTCCTTTCTTTAAAATCTTATTTGCATCTTCTATTTCGTTATTCTGAGCATTTGGTTTTAATACAATATCTGTTAATTATTTGCAATTGAAAATAATGACATTCTTTTAGAAATCAAAATAGAATTTTAAAAATTTTATTGGTGATTAAGATTAAAATGGGAAGGATAATATGACAATTCTGGTTATTTGAAAAGATTAATAATAAAGGAATGCATTGATCAGATTTATATGGGAATTAAGTGACAAAAAATTACAATTTGGTGACATTTTATTTAGACTTGTCACCTAGGATTAGTAGTGAACACAATAGGACTTCTGCTAAAACCCTTTGTCATATATATATATATATATATATATGACAAAAGTTGAATCCCTTAATCTCTTGCATGTATTATAATGTGTTCTTGCCAAATAGGGATGAAATTATAAAATTCATATGCAGTGTCTTGTTTATTATAAAAATTTCATCAGTGTCATGTATTGGTGAATTTCAGTGTCACCATTTAGCTGTAATCTTATCATTGTTATGGAATTAGATGCCAATGAAGAGTTATAAACAATAACAGGCATTAGGCAAAACTACTAATTAGTGGATTGTGGGTAGGGAGGCTGTGGGAATGAGGAAGTAAACGGATATTACTGTAAAGTATGATCAGGATTTGACTTACATACGATTACCATCAAGGTCTGCTTCATTTCGTGTTCAAATTTTCGTACGGGCTGACTGAGGAGTATTTGCTGAGGCCAGAATCTTGATTTCCAAACTCACCGACATGGGTTGTTACACGTCTCGCCATCAGGAGAAAATACAACGGTTGGGGCGCAAACTGAGCGTGCGTGCAAAAATGAACGTGCATTCAGCTGTTGTTAATTGTGGAATGACCCCTTCAAAAGCTTTTTGTGAGTCCATTTCTTTTATAATTTACCTACTCCATTAGCTTCTTTTAAACTCACTTCTGACCACTCTTCTTTCCCAATTACTCACCAGCCTCAAGGAATTTTTAACCACTTTAAAGATTACTTTTATTTAACTACATTTCATCAGCTTATTGTGATGACTTAAGAAAGCGTTTATTTTTTATTTATTATTGATCAATATCTTTTCTTTAAGTCTTGACTCTAACTCACTTTCTGTCAGGTATATGGGAATCTAAGCAACAACAGAGGCCATCTTTTGAATTTCTTATTTGATGACTAAATGATTCTTGTTATTTCTCTCTCATATATATATATATATATATGGGTCACCTTGCCATAGGGTAATGGTGAGCAAGCTAGTCTAGCAGACCATTACTACTGTATAGTGAGTTCAGTCCTCGCTGGGTGCTTCACACTTGTGGCTCTGTGCCAGACAAAGTTAAGCTTAGTAGATATTTAAAATTTGTGAAGGCAAAAAAGACACTATTGCACTGAAGAGAATATTAGTGCTGAACAACTCATAATAGATATTGTTGCTGTGTCACTGTCAGAAAATCATATTTGTATTTTTTGTTTTAAATCCCACTTCTTGTTGGCATTCACTTACCTTTTAACTGTATTTTAGCTATTGTTATTATAAGTTGTTTTGTTTACGTAACTAAAAGTAAAAATATGGGCTTCTGGACTTTAAAATTCTAAATGTTACTTTTGGTAAAAAGCAATTTTCAGGGAGAAACTTTGTGAGAGGGAGGTTAAGCAAATGTCCATTATTATAAGGATATCTAATATTACAACAGTTTTTGTCATGGTTCCTATTTGGAATGGCTCTCAAGAAGGAAATGTTGTGCTTTGTGTGGTTTTTATGTATCAAGTATTTTATAGTAAACAAATTTGTGTAAAAACCTAGTCTTGTTTGCTATAAAGCAGAATCTTATCCTTAATTGACTTGTTTTTCTCTTAAGTCATGAGGATGCTTGTCTTCAGATTTATAAGAAGCAACGAAAGGTTTGTATTGTTCACTTCATATTGTCATTGAACAGGAAATGAGGTTTAGTTCTCTATGATCCTTGTTGACATTGATATGTTAAAAGGTATTCATTTTCTTTCTGTTTATATAGAAGAATATTTCTTGGTTTTCATTTTTTTTAATTGTCCTTCTCTAAATTGGTTATATATGTGTGTGTGCGCGCGCAAATGTGTTTGTCTACTTATCTTATTCCACATATATTCATATATAAATGTATTGATGAGCACAAAATCAATACATTTGCTGTAAATAAGAGTCTCGTGATTAATTTCCGTGATTGTCTCAATGAAAACATGCCTGACAATTCTTGAGGCTGATTAATGGTATATTAATCTCAGGAAGTGGCAAACCATTCCTATTAATCTTTCAAATTCTAAGGGTTTAGGTTTGTAATTCACACCCAAACAGCCAGATAATCAATTACAACTATTTCAAAATAATGTCATTGTTTCTAATATAAATGTTATTAAAGATTTATTACTTCAGTACAAGTTTATATTCTGATTTTCTTACTTTCACTTGGATTGGTTTTGTTATATTTTTGCCTGACTATTCTCCCCTCTTGCACAAAAGACATCGATTTGAGAAAATGATATCTGAAAATGTTTAAAAATGAAAAAAGAATATCAATTTGTGAACACTGATTAGAAATCATTGACAGAAGCATTTATGAGTTGAATAGTAATATTCTTATAGTGGACATTAAACTTGTGCATTCTAAACCTCTTAGTTTTTTCATAGCTATCGAAAATACCAGATTAAAAATTTTAAGTACTTTATTATTCAGATTGTGAATGTTCATATCCATTAATATTAAAAGTACCAGATTAACAGCTAATAAGGTGCTTTATGTTACCACTTCTTTACATTAGTTAAAGAAGAAAATAACTCCTCTGGTCCTAGTTATGAAAGAAAGAAAAAGAATCTTGGTTACATGTTTTTGAGACTGGAATTACCTTTAGGTTTTGCTCGTCTCAGATCTTTTTCTTGAGTTATGATAATTAGATTTTAATTTTCTCAAACTGTTTCTAATATTCCTAATCAAATCTATCTATCCTGGTTCCATTTAAATATCTACATACATACTTGATCTCTCTCTCTCTCTCTCTCTCTCTCTCTCTCTCGTGTGTACACTTATTTTCATTTTGCCAGTTTTAATTCCTGCTCTTTATTATTATTATTATTTTTTTTATTAATGTATTATAAAATAGGAAGTATCAAAGAGTTGACCTAGTGACTTTTCCTTTTTTTCTTTTTTCCTCCACAAAATACTTTAACCTTTTGGGATGAGAGAAGGATGAATATTAATGTCTCCCCCATGAAAATGTTACTTTTGAACACTGAAAGTTTATTGTTAAGTAACAGATATAAAGAAAGGTTTATAGAATTTCACAACTAGATCATTATCTAATTTATACTTTTTGATCCTCCTACACATCAGTTTTGTATATTTTTTTTACTTTTTAAAAAAACTTTTTATAGAAATTAAAAAAAAAAATTGTTTTGTAAATCTTATTACTGCTGGATAATTTTTTGAAAGCTAAATCATGACCATGAATGATTGGTAGCCATGTACTCCTTTTTGAACTCTTAATTATAATCTTGAAAGATTCTCTTCTTGAAAACACTTGTAGTCAGTAAAAAGCACTTCTTTCTACAATAAAATATGTGGTCAGCTGCATATATTGAGGAGCTCTGAGTTTAAATTAGTGCTACTCATTCTAAGAAAATTTCATCTGACAGTTTGGTTCTTTACCCAATATTAAGTCCATTAAGTGCCTGTTTTTATAAAAGAAATATTGCAAAGCTGCAAGATTGCTATACTAAAATCTGACTTATTCTGTTGTCAGTTGGCATGGAGATTTGATAGTTCATGTAATGTTTTCCATCACATTCATAAGCTACTTACTTGATCATGAATCTGAAGCTGTAAACTTTTGTCATTGTATTTTATTTATTTATGCTTATTTACACATGAGCTGTCCTAGTCAATGCAGAAATCTTGTTCTGCTTTGCCTGAGAGAAAAGTTATTTCAAATCTAGAACTGTCAAGCAAAAAACAAAATTTAGAGAAAAGTGCAATAAAAATTTTATAATTTTTAAATTGAAAGCTTGGCTACTAAGAGTCGTATTTTTCTTTCATAGATACAATTTAATATAGAAATAATTATAATTCCACACACACTATGATTGGTTTGTGACTTTTTTGGCAGAGGAACAAGCAGAGCTCACTCTCTCATGCATGATCAGTTTTGTGTATTAAGAAAGCCATGTTGACTGCATTAATTAATTCTGTGTAGATACAACTAGAGGTCGACCGATTAATCAGGCTGATATTTGACATTTTGAGATATTTGACATTGGCCGATTATTATGCTCATGAGGCCAATAAACAAAACAAAGAAAAATCAAAAAATGATATTTTTCACGTTTTATCTCCAAATAAGGTTAATCCAACAAACAAGCATTAGAGGAATATGGAAAATAACACTTGAATAATATTTAAACTTATCCAATATCTAGAAAATATCTACAATTTCTTATATCTCAACGCAACAAAAAATATCTAAATTTAGACATAAAATATCTATTTCTTCGTTTTCAGTTTTGTTAGATGAAGTATTATAAATAATATTTAAATAATAATGAAAAAATATCTTAAGTTGGCATTGCCATCTTTTATTTATCGATGCCTTGTTTATTTTTGACATGCATTCCCCTCTATCACATTTACACTCGATAATCGAACTGTAAATGTCATTTGAATGACAATAAACACAAATCTGAATGAGATAAAATTGTTGTTCTATTTATTCATACTTGATGTGCTATACGTCAAACAAGTTTCTTCTGATTGCACACCACATAGACTTTGCTAAAATACCAGAAATCAACACCTTACAAAAAACATCAAAATCATATAAAACTCAATTTTATCGTCAGAATTTTTTGTATCATTAGTAAGAAGAAAGATTGGGGAAAGATCTGAGTTATTTGTGTACACCTTTATAGAAGAGGATATTATTGAAAACAGTGTGAAAAGCTGTAGCTATGTATGTTAACAGATGAAAATGTATGATAATTTGCATTTGAAAATTTTTTTTTTTTTAAATTCATGTGCAAAACACATAGATTTTTTAAAATTTTCAAAAAAAATCGCCTATTTATCGGATTTTAATAAAATCTTCGGTACATATGGAAACTTCTTTAAAAAAAAACATTTTCCTTTAAAGAAGTTTCCATTTGAAATTTCTTGAAAACATTTTTTCCATGTGATGAATGAAGACCAACAGTCTTCTTTAAGAATTTAAAAAAACTGAATAATAAAGTAAAGTATTGCTTTTCTTGGCAAGTTTTTATCTTCATTTGCTAACCTCTATTTTACATCTTTTTTTCTGTAAAAAGACACTTGACAGTAAAATTTTATTATCGCAATTATTAATTTAAAATTTCCCTTGTGTATAAAATAAGCATGACAAGTTAATTAATTTAAATTAGATTGTACTAAATCATGAATGTATGATACATTTTTTTATATTTAAAATAAGTGCACAGCAGAGTCTGTGCAGATCTACTTCCAGCAGACAGACAATAACATTAAATAAATGTTCATTAAAGTTCAGCAATTTTGTGTCTCATTTGTTATTATTATCAAATTGTTGTATTTCTTCAGATGCAAAAAAACAAAAAACACATAAGCCTTATATATCGGCCATCGGCCGCCTTGCTCTCTAAATATTGTCATCGGCCAAAACCCATATCAGTCGACCACTAGATACAACAAAGTGACATGAAATAGTGCAACGGAAAACATATCTACATTTAAATTTCTTTCTGTAAATTATCTAACACCTGTAGTAGTACACTTTTTTTTTAGACTTTTAAGAAATATTTTTCTCACAATGTTCATGTTAACTGCAGAAATACAGCATGGAATTTTCAAATGATAACAATAACACATACATACAAAATGCTTCTTTCTTATTTTCCTTATATCATTTTTTTTTTCATTTTTTTATTACAATTTATTTGATATTCTTCATATGAAAGAGCTCAAGTTATATAAGCATTTATAATAGCAACTCGGAATCCAATTCATATTTATGAATAGCTTTTAAATGTTATTTCAGTCAGTCATTGAAGTCTCACCAATTTTTCACATAATACCCAAGAGCTTGATTTTCAAATTTCCTTTGTTCTTTACTTTGAATCTGAAGTGATTTCATTCTTCTTCATAATGAAACCTTTGTACACATCAGAAATAACGAGTCCAGCCATTCTTATAAATAGTTGATTGCAAGAACGTTGGATTGTGTTTTTATTTTGTGCAGGTATTTAATTTTACCAATATTCAATTGCTGTTATATTGAACTACTCATTCTTTTGATTTTTCTCTTTCAAGTGCTCTGTTGAGCTGAAACGTTCAAAACATTTTACTTTGTGCTCTCTTAAGCTATACAACTATCTATTTATGCTACTTTCATGCAAAGCAATGTTAATGCTTTTTGTTTTTGGACACAGACTATTGTTCTTGTCTGAATTGGGTAATTCTCAAATTGTGGCTGAGTTGAATTTGATTCTTTCATCTTTACAAAGAAATCAAAGATGTATCTAGAGTCTCTATTCCAAAACATTGCCTAAAATGAGAACTCTGGTCTAGACAAAGCAATATGTAATTATTTTGTCATTTTCTTGCAAAGTTGTTAATAAAATTTTATTTACCATCTACTTATATAATGAACAGTGATTTTCTTGGTTCTGTCCATAACCATGGATTCTTCCACTTGAAGATAACAAGTTTGCTGATAAAATATCTCCTACCACATTTGAAACAATGGACTCTTCCACTGAAAGGAGTTTTTTTTTTTTAGTTTCTTTTTAAAAATACAAAACAAACCCTGTAATAGAATTCAAATAAAGGTAAACTCCGCTTTTCGAAAGTTTGTTTTATGCCACTTTTTTGTTGGGGGCTGTATATGAATTCTTTTTCACGGGGCTTAACTAATCTGTATATATTTTTATGTGTATGTAGGGAACTTTTATATATTAAAATATTAAGTCTTTAACTAATTTGTATATTCTCAGATCATTCTGCATTATTGAAAACCTTAAACACACCAAAATTCAGATTAACAGCAAAAATATACCAGTTTATACCTGTTACAATGATATAGTACAAACTTTGTCAGCCATTTTCATTAATAGCTATCCTCAACTGAACTGAGCATGTATCATTGGTTTCATGAGAGCAGCAGTGGGCCAAATTGGCATTCACAGTAACCATAGGCAAAAAAAGCACTAAACATGAACCAATCAAACACGAAAATCCCCATACCGACTTCAGACCAACCATTAATAAATACATCAGAGATAAATGGCAGGAGTTGTGGAGCTCCTGCACAGATAATAAACTATATAACATCAAACCCACCATCGGAGAGTGGTAGCCGGGCTACAGAGGTACAAGAAAGGAGGTGGAGGTGGTGTTGGCCAGGCTCTGCATAGGACATACTCATATCACGCATTCATACCTCCTGAAAAGTGAAGAGCCACCTAATGTGTACAGCATGCCAGGATTTGTTGATCTGAATTTTAAGTTATTTTATGTTTGTTTTACATAATGAGTCCGTAACATAATGATGAAAAAAGCATTTATTTTACACCAAGTATTTATTGTTTCAACATAATCTCCTTCCTTCATATTTTAATCACGTAGATCGAACATTATACAATGAGAATATTAGATCAGAATTCAGCTAATAACTGTGTGCCAGACTACAAACTTATTGATCCACCCTTGTATAGGGTTCTTAAAAATGAAAGTATATTTATAAAACGCTATCCTGAAGTTTTAAAATCCCCATTAGTTCATTACATTACTCTGAGTTATCAATGGATTGGAAGTGCAGTAATTTCTTTTCTCTTTCTGAAATGAATACTACCAAGATTTGGACATCTACTTGGGGAAAAACTCCCACACAGCTCTTTTTTTCATTGTCTTCTTTTTGTAGAGTAATTTTGTTAATATATAATTCCAGTTTTCTATAATTTTGAGACGGTTCTTTAATATTCAAATGGTTCTTCAGACGATTGAACTCCGTCTTGTTTGTGTTGTAAACACAACGTTTCGGCCGATCCATTCTTCAGCCTTCCTCAGGTGTAAAATCCGAGTGTGTTGGACTAAACAGAAGTTTTGTTTTTAAAGGGGGTAACCCTTATAAAGCAGGGCCCGGGTAGACACACAGAAACACCCAGACCCTGTGTTATAAGGGTTACTCCCTTTAAAAACAAAACTTGTGATTAGTCCAACACACTTGGATTTTACACCTGCGGAAGAATGGATTGGTCGAAACGTTGTGTTTACAACACAAACAACAAGGAGTTCAATCGGCTGCAGAACCATTTGAATAATTCCAGTTTCTTTTATGCTCTTCTTCATTGCATACCAAAAAAATGACAATAGACCCACATTCTTTTTTCTCCTCAACATCTTAACATTTAGTTTTCCACTTTCCTTTTTTATCTTCTTTGAATGCAATTGTTTCTAAATACTAAACTCCTGTTTTGAAGATTTTATGGATTTATTTGTTGATTCTGTATTGAACCACTCTTCACACGATGCCACATGTCGGGCTTTTTAAATATTGCTGCAAATAACAAACCTTTGGATAGATATTGTATAAACAAATTGATCCAAATAAGAGACTAAGATTTTTAGAGTTCAATGACCACATTCTGGTTGATGGGGACTCTGAAAAAAAGTCTCTGCAAAAGTTGTAAGCTTATTTCTTGCTGTAAAGTTTGATTTCAGATATAATCTGTCTTTTTGGTATGGAATGGCTTCAAGCTATAAAAATATGCTTCTTGCCATATGATACCATTAGAAAAGCAATTCCAAATTCTTCTATACATCTAGATTTTTCTGCTGTTCCTAAATATCATTATTTTCAACATTAAAAAACATTTCTCTGTTATGAAGTCAACATACTGAATATCTAATTTGGTGTATTTAAGGCTTTTGATTTCGATGGGGTGAAATTTCTTTTAGCAATAATCATACCCACTATGTGCCAAATTGATTTTTCAACATCACAGAAATCATATTTTTCTTCTTCTCCTTATGTTAGATTTTTCTGCCTTATTTTGATGGCCTGCAAATCTTTTGAGTTTTTTTTTTCTTCTTTGTTATTTTCCCTAATTAATTCTGTCTAGAGAACTGTCCAAATAATTCTTAATAGTTCCAAAAGATTACTAAAGGACATATGTCATCCACTGTGCAATTCAACTTGATTACTCAGAATCCTGATGTTAGTCAGACTGAAGCCTTCGGGATGTGAGATTTGACACTAACAGCTGAAATCTACTTTTTAAGTATCTTTATTCACTCAGAATCTGAAGTTTTAAGCAAGAAGAGACAAAAGTGACAATAAGTGTAAAATTTCTATTTTTTTTATTCTTGAAGCTCTGTAAAGATTTGTCCATTGTTAGAATTAATAAAATTGAATAAGTCCTGACATTTTCCTTTTTATAAAGATTAGAATATACTGTATAAATGAGGAAGCATACAAAGCAATATATTTAAATGTTGAATTAAATCTTTTTATTTGATAGGAACGAAATCTAATAATTCTTTGTGGATATACAGATTTCTTAAATTGTAGTTAGATAACTACTCGACAACTGGCCATTGTATGAAGTTGACAGGACACAAAGCAGTGTAGTGCTGAGTTTGAAGTTTTTTGGATCAACGGTTCTCGAGAAATCTAATAAAAATAAATGAAACATTAAAAATTATAGATCTTTCTTCATAGTTTATAAAAATTATCTACCTTGACTTCAGCTCTTTAGAATTATCTAAATTTAGATTTGGCAAAACTGAAGAGAAGTAAACAAAATACTTACGATGGACGGAAAATTAATTTACATGACAATTATGGCAGACTGCTCCACATACCATGAAGTCTGGCCCCTTCCAAACATGCACCTTTGGAATGGGCACTGCCCTAATCATATTCAATACCAGTCATATTTAATACTATGTTTTTTAGAGTTTTGTTAATGCTGTTTTTTTTTGTTTTTTTTATCTTTTTCAGATTAGATATAATCATTTGTTTTCTTTTTTATATCAATACATACTTTTATAACATAGTAAATATCTATACATATAAAGGCATATATACAAATGAGTGGTTGGTTGGTTGTATGTTTGATTGAAGGAATGATTCCTGTTGTGTCCGCCACCTGACACATCCCAAAACTCATAATGGACTGCTCCACATGATAATATGCAGTGTACAGCAGTGAAGGGAAGTCGAAGGGGTTTGAAACCTAATCGCCTGTTGTCTTACGTAATCGCCTGTTGTCAAACGTAATGTTTCACGTCATCATAACATGTGATTTGTAAATGTTTAGTATTTTGACGTTATTTGAAATGTGATCGGCTGTTATGACCACAGACTTTACGAAACAATAGAATACCAGCTGTTAAGAAAGATACAGTAATGTATCTATTTGAAAGAAATAAAGAAGGGGTATTTCTGTTAGTGAGTTAAAGTAATAATGATTTATTGAAGGAGTGAAAATATTAAAAATAGAGTTTTTAGGGTTGTGTTTTTTGTGTTTCTAAATGGTCAGTTATTTGTGTGTATGGTTATTTTTGAATGAAGGAATTAGCTGTTTAATAATATTTATTAATAAATTGATTTTATTAAGAATAAATTGCCAAATAAAATGACTTTATGCTCCGTAGTGCCGATCCATACATAAATAACCCTGTCATTTTTGACGAGTATATGCTAGTATATTGATAATTGATTAAAGTTCTTAAAATTTAATTAAAATCACTGGAGCTAAAATATAAGTGTGTTCAACATGTCTTCTGTTATGCATTTGAATTTAGATTTCAATTTTTCTAATGTGTTATCAGCCAGTTATTGTTATCTAAAAGACCCTCTCCCAAAGTGATCACAATTCCTCTGTAATAAGAATTATTTGGGCAGTTCTCTAGACAGAACTAATTAGAGAAAATACCAAAGAAAATACAACTCAAAAGATGAAAATATACATCATTATTATTATTAACTCATTGTTTCTTTTAGAAATTATAATTTTTGTGAAACCTACTTTGAAAGGAGTATGGTACCAAAGGCCCATTTTTAAATGTGTACAATAGTTTGTTTTTTTAAGGGATTAGTAAGGAGTCATTAAACTTTGCAGTACAACAAGCCTGCAAATATCAATTAATATTTAAGTACCAGAATGAATTATAACAAATGTTATTGACATAACCATTTTTTTTTTCAAACTATATACTATGCTATACAGGTACACAATCTGTTATCTGAAATTCTGAAAGCTGAAAAGTTCTGAAAACTGGACATTTTTTTTTCATGGATGTTGTCTGCACACCAAAACACCCATTTATTCCTATGGGTAATAGTGAGGAGCAGAAAAGGGAGCATCTGTCATTATTGCTATGGTACCTGCACTACCATTCAGAAATCTGAAAAATTACGATTACTGAAAAGTACCTGGTCCCAAGGGTTTCCGATAAGAGATTGTACTTGTAATTGAAATACAAAAGATTTTTAGTGGTCATTCCTCTTCCCTGCTCCCTTCCCCCCCAAAAAAATCTTTGAATTTCTTGCCAAAATATTATTCCTATTTTTTTTCTTTTTGTATAAATACCTAATTGATTTTTTCAAAATTTTCTTTTAGATTTATCAGCTGATGAGCAGGACCTCTTACATAACATCCGTGGAAGGAAACAGCAGCTGGAGATGGAAATAAAGGTAAGTTCTTTTTATGAGAGATTAAATTTTTATCTCAGGAAGTTGCTTTAATGAAACATTGATTAGTGTGAATAACAATCCAGGAAAACTTATTTTTGAAATTAAAATTTGGGGATAAAATAATTCTCCCTCCAAAAATGTTATTTTATAACTGTGTGGTAGAAAAGTTTCTTTCAAATGAAAGGACCGCAGGGCACAAAGTCTCTTTCAAGCGCGAGGACCGCAGGGCACAAAGTCTCTTTCAAGCGCGAGGACCGCAGGGCACACAGTCTCTTTTACAGGACACCTCTTCGGGGGGGTAACTTCTTCCGCACGACACCGGCAAACGCACTGTTTTCTCTCGAATCACTCTACACCAACAATGTTCGTCAGACCGCAGCCAAAAGCAAATTATTTTCACTCCTCATAATTGGCCACTTATATCCTACTAAGGAATAATTCAAGTGCCCGTATGTGAAGTGTCTGGCGCAGCAAAACATGAGAGGGGAGCCCTGATGTTCTAACACTGCCACACAAAGTCTCTTCGGCTGTGGCTAGGCAGAGGGCTCCAGTTTGATCTTGCAGTCCACACCATCGTCAAAAACTGCACTGTGGTTAAAACAAAAAAATATCTGTTATTAACTAGATGCATTTGCATACTTCTGATTGGACAATCCTGCTAATGTCATAGCCAATTTTCAGGAGAAATTGATCCTTTCAAATAGATGTCAATTCTTGTTGTAAATAGTAAAATAGTCTCTGAATTTCTTAGATGAAGCATTGTCAATGTTATTAATTTTCAAGTTGTATTGCTTTCATCTTATTTCTGTTTTTATTGAAATTCTCAGGTTTTTCTATAATTAAACAGCCTGAATCAGAAATAAGTTTCCGGTGAGATTTGAACTCACATCCTTTCCTGTTCAAATCTCACTGGAATCTTATTCTTTCTTTCCAATGCTGCTTACTTAATGGCTCTAGAATGATTTGAGAGCTGCAATAAAAAGCAACAAAAATAAGATGATAGAAATACTATTCAAAAATAAATACGGGTAAATGACAATTATACTCTTTTAATAAAAAAATATTGAATTTTTCTATTTTCAAAGCTTTTAATCAAGGTCACCCCCCCCTCTTTTTTTTAGTAATTATTGATCACTCAGGTGTATGCTCCCACTATATAAAAAAAAAATGGTTCGGGCCCTCTAGTAACAAGTACCACCCTGGTCAAACAAATGAACCACAAAAGAATTCACATAACAATAGGAAAATTTTAAGTCTTCAGTTCAGTTTCAGCTGTAGATTAATTGAAAAGGGGTATTGCTCTCTGAGGCACACTAGGTGATAACCTAAAGCCAAGCTCTGATAATAATCAGTAATTTGAGAACAGAGATTGCGATAAGTAAATTAGCTGACATTGGTTGACACCTGAAAGAATTTGCTAAAAAAAAAGCTGTGTTAAGCCTTTTAACTTGCCACTAGCAGTAAAAATTGACTTTAAAAAATAAAAATGTTATTTCTTTGGGCAGTGGTTAAAAATTGTGGCAACAATACTAGTCATAATGAATGGTGTTGATATTAATATTGATCATAAAATCATTTGATATATTATCCTTTCGACTCATCTAGTCAGCACTTTATTAAAGCCCCCTCCAAAAATCGTAACGAAATAGACTCAAAAGAATTGCACCCATGGAAATAAAAAAGGTGCCAATTCAAACGGCCAATAATTCAAATAAAAATCAGCAGCAACTACTCTCGATAAATATTTTTCGACCAATCAAAACGCATCTAAAATTCCATACACACAGGAGCCTACCCGTTTTGTATATAAGTAAATCACAGATGAGATTTCACCAGTGATGGCCTCTGCTGTCTGAGGGAACAGCAATTCGACTCGCTTGTGCAGACAAAGCTTTTGATGGACATTCAGCAATGAGGCAAGCAAGTCATTGACTATCATACATGCATGCACAACAACTTAAGAACTTTAATTCTATTGACTCTTTCGTTTTCCAATCAAACTGATTTTTTTTTTTCCCAACCATTCATTCATTGTTATTGTTCTATAAATAAATATTATATATGTTACATACATATTCGTTTATTTCATTGAACCTTGAACAAGGCCAAATTAAATTATAATTGTAGACAGAGATATATGTACTGCCATAGTGTCCCTACAACTCTGGTCCTCACAAATGGATGACCCTGACCTTCAAAGTGGTCCCCACACCCTCAATTCCCATTTTTCCGTTACAAGTTATTATTGGCTCATGTCTGAGATAGGCATTAATGGAGTAATTCCAATTTGTGAGTTTCTGGTAGGGGTGCTAAATAGGAGTAAAGGGCGATAACCAGTGTTAGCCCTAACCAGACTCAAATGATGTGAATTAGCCAGCTCACTTTGTCAACTACTGGTGGTGGTGGGGGGCGAGGCGAGGCACCGTTCACATGATTACAATCCACACATGATCAAAATAAGAGGAAATGGGTTGAGCTTGCATGCTTAGCCAAATGAAGTTATTTACTTGAAGGCTCAGCTAAGTGGAAAGGGAGACCTACTATTTTAGATTTCTTGTTCTATCAGTGCATAATTCTGATTATTTCAAAATAGGAAATACATTGAAATTTTCTTCACTTTAAAAAAAAAAATTAATTTCTTTTTAGACATTTTTATCTTCTGCTATTTTCTTTTTCTGCCATTTTACTGTCACTACTTTCTCTAAGGAAAGATACGTTCTGTTCTTTAGCTAGAAGAATCTTTAATTCATTTATCATATTAATCAAGCTTAATCAAATGCTGCATTCTCTTTGAGTTTAAATAATTAAAAATCGTATTTTTTAAATTTGATTTTCAAATAGAAAGTTTTTGATAATTTGCTTTTGCTTATTCTTAATCATCTGACCCATTAAATCTTAATAGTTTACCCATTGTACCCACAGAAAAGCTTGAAGCATTAAGCAAAATATTGTCAATTTTCATTTAGTATGGAATGAAATTGTGAAATGTGAACTATGATTTACACCATTATCCCTTAAAATTTGGTTCAGGTTGGATGAGGTTTAGGTGTTGCAAATCCATTTTTACTTAACAGAAATTTTGGATCATGTTCCCATCAAGCACGCTAAATTTTTGCAAATCAAAAAGGATGCTTTTTTCCTTGACACCGGTGACGTCAAAATTAAAAACTATTTATTCGATAAAAAATAGGTTGCTTATAGTTTTTTCTTTTTTTTTAAAGTAACAAACTTTTGCAGTTACTAAGATACTTTCTTCCGAAAAAAATTAAAAACTATTCAATAAAAAATAGATTGTTTATAGTTTTTTCTTTCTTTTTTTAAAAAAAATAACAAACTTTCAATTTTAATTTTTTCGGAAGAAATTATCTTAGTAACTTCGAAAGTTTGTTAGTTTAAAAAAACAAACAAACCTATAAACAACTTATTTTTTATCGAATGTAAGGAATTTCGAACATTTCAGAGACAGACGAGCGACACCAGTTCAGCCGAGTATTTTCTTCCAATATCAACACACAGACTTTGTTTAACTTGTGTAACTAACACTGCTGACGTTTCAGTGACGTCAAGGGAAAAGACATCCTGTTCGATTTGCAAAAATTTAGGGTGCTTGATGGGAACATGATCCAAAATCTTTTTATGCGTTAATTTATAATCTTATGCTGTTTATAAGTTAACTAAGCATTACATATTTGGTAATTTTCTCATTCATTCATTCTAAAATTATCTCTAAGCAAAATACTGTTTTTTTTATTTGACGGGTCATTTTAATTTGAACATTTTTAGATTTCAGACTTATTGTTTCTTATATTAAATAACAATAGGTTGGAACGCATTTGGTATGAATAGAGACATTCGGAAGAGCACCTTGCCAATGTGCTTAAAGCGTAATTTCCAGCCATGTCTTACGGATGTGAAACATGGAAATTAACAAAACGAGCTGAAAACCAACTTAGAATAGCACAGAGAGCCATGGAAAGAGCAATGCTAGGGATAACTCTAAGAGATAGAAAAAGATCAACATGGATCAGAGGGAGGACGAGAGTGAAGGATATTATACAAATAATTAAGCAGCAAAAATGGAGATGGGCTGGTCACCTAGCAAGAAGAGATGACAATAGATGGGGGGAAAACTGAAAACTGCAACTGAATAATTAGGACTGAAACTTAAATCTTTGTTACATAAACCAAAATTGTGAAATTGAATTCTGAGTCGAAACCATCTACGGTCATTGCATTTGTATTGATTTTTATATTCAGAGTAATGTTCACTCTTTTTTTCGCAATCACAACACCTTGGCTGTTGTATCATCTAGCAAGCTGTAAAGGTAGTGACTTGTCAGATTTTGTGGTATATTATTTACATAATTTCTGGTGAATATTTTTAAGAGCAAGTTACATGAAACATGAATCCATAGAAATAATTATTTCAGCTGCTCTTTCTGGAGTTTTTAAAACTGACTTTGTCTACTCAGAACTTGATTCCAAATGCTTCAAATAATCTTAAAATGCATGTAGTAAAAACGGATGTTCGGTTCCAATATCCAAAGGTTTCTAGTGGGGTCTGCTAATAGATTTCCACTCAGAATTGTATACTAGTTATTAACCATGAAAAAATTCATGGTTATATTTGAATTTCTAGGAGATGATTTTTCTTAAAAAAAAAAAAAGAAACACCACACATACACACACACACACACATATATATATATGAAATCAAATGATGGATAATTTTATATCTGATCAACAGAATATGATAATTATAATGACATTTATTAATGAGAGCCTATATTTGCTCGGCGTTGGTGTGAGTGACTGCTAAACGAGCGACCTAAATCGTAAATGTGAGTAAAGGAACGAACTCCGTGCTGGGATCGAACCCGCGTCCACCTTGGAAGGTGGACTTGGGTTCGATCCCTGTACCAACACCTAGCAAATATAGGCTCTCACTAATAAATGTCATTATAATTTCATATTCTGTCGATCTGATATAAAATTATCCATCATTTGATTTGAGTGCCGCATTATATTCGTGCCTAAAATACGAACATGAGAATGGAGAAGCCAACAAAGTATAGGATAAAAGACTCCTGCCTACCATCTGACCTTCGTTAGTTCAGCCGGTAGAGCAGCACCTGCATATAAGGTGGCTTCCAAGGTGGACGCAGGTTCGATCCCCGCACAGAGTTTGTTTCTTTATTCACATTTACGATTTAGGTCGCTCGTTTAGCAGTCGCTCACACTGACGCCGAGCAAAGAAATCGATCACTGCTAGATTTGTACTTCTTATTACTATAAGCTCTGAATATTTTGATATTCATAGAGCACTCCACCGGTACCCTGATACCAATTTCAAACACTCAAAGGACTATTATAACCTGGAGGTACTAACTCTCGGGAAAGCAATAGTACCGCAATACGGAAAATACTGGAGGGCATAATGCATTTGCCAAAAATATCTACCTGTAAAGTCGTCTGGGAGGTTTCTTCACATCTCTTACTTGCTTTAAGACTTAATAGTTCACTATTTCAAAGCTGTTAATAGTGTAAATAAATGTTTACATCTTATCAATTTCATCTGAGGTCTTATTAAAAAGTGACTGAACTCATTTAGATGGAAAAGTTCATTGTTTCAAATGTTGGGTATCAACAAAATATCAATTTTATCTTACTTTTATTATGTTGACAGAGAAACAAGAAACAAACAGAAAAAGTCACTGTTCATTATATATGAAATAGATTTTCTCACAAATATGCAATTGTATCACTTCAACTTGAAGCTTGCAGCAGTTACTTCATTCAAGATTATTTTTTGAAAAGCTGAAATCTTCACATGAATAGGAATATTCACGAATATTGCGCATTTCATCAACTCTAGGATTTTTCCTTGTTTCTTTCCCAAACTAACAACTTTGCAATGGAAGTAGAAGAGAGTGCTGAAGATAATTTTTGTTTTTCAACCTTTGTCCTTTGTTAAATCTTTTAAAAATGTCTGAAATATAGCAGCTGTGTTATCATCTCAGGTTCTTAGAACTTTTCTTAATGCCTTTCTTCTGTAAAATCACTGGAAGAGAGAGAAATAAAACCTTTTGTTAAAGTTGAGAGATTTGTTCTCAGCCAAGAGTTCTTGTTGGCATCAGACATTGAAAAAGATTATTATTCAGAAAGGTAAAAAGCGTAAATTTTATGCCTGGTTGATGAAATGACATCCGATTTAAAAAAAAAAAAGAAAGATTTTTAATAAATATTCCAAGCTTAAATTAGATGTTATGTAACATCTGAATTGTTGTTTAATAGTTTATTTAATATGCTTCTTATTTGACAATATGTTCGGTTTATAAATGTAATGTTGACATTAAAAACCTATAATTCTATATCACTACAAATGCATTAACTCTTTCCTCCCTGACAGCCAAATTTTCAGTGATTATTCCCAATGTATCACTTCCAAGTCCAGTGAAATAAAATCTTGAAAAAGGTATTATTGATTGATTGGCATTATGATTTAAATCTGTATGATTTAAATTTAAACAATAGTAATTTTTTTTGTTGCCCGAGAAATAATGCAAATGTGAGATCACACTTCTACACATGATCAGGGCATGAGTGAAATTTATTATCATGCCTAGAGGCGTTATCAGGGAAGAAAGAGTTAAGATGATATTTGAAAATACAAAATGAACTAAAAAGTTTGTATTTTTAAATATGGAATAAACTGAAAGGTCTCTCATCTTAATATGTTTATAGAATTTTAGGTTTATAATGTCTGTTATAATAAGGTTGTGAATCTAATAATTTGCAATCAGTGTAGTATGGTTAGCAAGCTTGTTATGCTGACCATTACTACTGTAATGGGGTTGATCCTCACTGGGTGCCCCACTACTGTGGCCTTGTGTCAAACAAAGCTAAACTTAGTAAATATTAAGTATATTCCGCTTCAGTATTTAGAGTGTATATAAAGCTTAGTTTGACACAAGGCCACATTAGTGGGGCACCCAGTGAGTTATCAGTGCAGACATGGAAGGAAGGAAAAAGTACTAAAAAATGTAGACAATTTAAACATATGCTTGGGTAAATTTAATCAGAGGAAACCTGTGAAGAGTGATAACCTCCATATTATGTAAATCAGCGAATGGATTGGGGGTTAAAAAAGAATTGCTTATGAAGAGAAAGAAATTTGTCTTACATCAAATGTAAAATAAACATCAAAATATTAGTAAAATTAACTAAGTACACTTTGCTATAATTTCCTGCCCAGGTAAATGACATCAAAATACCTACTTTATCCATTGTCAACCTTTACTTAGCACCTCCACCTCCTTAGAATCATTACTTCCTGTCAGTAACTTTTGGGTTAGTATTGTCATATTTATTGTTTAACAATTATAGCAGTCTTTCTTTTTCTTTTCTTTTTTATTTGTTGGTCTATTTAGAGAAGCATGGAAGCGGGGAAAAGGGATCAAGTTTACATCAGGCACCCTAAAAATTGTTGAATCGAAAAGGGACACATTTGTCCTCAACACCGGTAATGTTCAAAGTTATTTACATTCAATACAAAATAGGTTGTTTTTGTTTTTTTTAAAATTAACAAATTTTCAAAGTTACTAAGAATAAGATACTTTCTCCCGGAAAAATAAAAAGTATTGTTTGTGCTTTCAATCCAACCTTCTTTTTCTATTTTTTATTAAGCTAAGATGACAGTTACTGAATGACTGTAAAATTTAAACTCTAATAATCCTAGTTTTATGAAGAATAGTTGGACTGAAAGCACAAAAAAATATTTTTTATTTTTCTGGAAGAAAGTATCTTAGTAACTTTGAAAATTTGTTTAAAAAAGAAACCTATTTTTTATCGAATGTAAGTAACTTTCCGGTGTCGAGGCAAAATGTGTCCATTTTCGATTTGACAATTCTTAGGGTGTCTGATGTAAACTTGATCCGGAAAAGAGTCCAAAATGTGATTATTATAATTTTTGTACCTAACTCTGTTTCTGTTAAAGTGTCAATAGTGCTGCCTAGTGACCTGCACGGGCCTATATTTTGTGGCCTGTACCTGTAAGCTTTTCATATAACCAACTTGTACCTGGCCTGTAATTTTTTTAATGTTTTAGGGCTCGCCCCTACTCGGCCCATAATTCTTTTTTTTTAATGTGTTAGGGATGGTCCATGATTTCTTTTTTATGCTTTGGGGCCTGCTCGTACCACCGGCTCATGATTCATTTTGTTGTGGAACCTAAACCTACCCGTGTGTTTTAAGTTTAAGATTGTAGCAGGTTTATTTAGATTAATTAAGTAATTAGCATCTGACTTCTAGAATAAACTAAACTTAATTATCCCACTACAGCTGAATTAGATATTAACTTTTGTGCGGCACGTAGTAATAGTAGTGATTGCTAATGTCCGAGAAGGGTCATCTCGTTAGGGTACCATTGAGCTGATAATTCTAGCAGGATGTGTGAGGAGAGAGATGTGAGACAAAGAAGTTTGATTCACTCTTTCTTTCACTTGTAGGCACATAATAACCATGCGTCGATTTGATAAAGAGAAATAAGTAAGAATGAGATTTAATGCAATAACAAAAGAGTATTCATTAAATGTGCACAAATAGAATCGTTACTTTGAGCTGAAAGATGTTGTTAGTAAGGTCTGTAGAAATGTCCTAAAGAAAGAATCTGTTAGTGTTTCCAAAGTTTAATGGAAAAAAGTGTTCATTGGTGATCACTGAGGAAAGATTATTTTGAAGGTGTTTTTAGAATGAATAAGGACTGCTTGAAAAGAGTGGCCATTTTTTGTCATGCACGAAAAAGCTATGTATGTATGTGTGTGTGTGTGTGTGTGTGTATATATATATATATATATATATATATATAAACCCACGTGTTTGTGTGGGTAGATCGAATAGTGTTGTTGTTATGGACATTGTATGTAAGGGGCTGTGAGTTTGTACATACGTACGTACCTGTGTGAGTGTGTTTGTTAGACTTGGAAGAAAAATATAACTATGAAAATTGAATAGACAAATAAAAACAGTTCTGTCTGTGGTTGATAAGTGTGTGTGTGAGTGTGAAAAAGCAGAGAAAAAAAACAAGCATAAACTCAAAATGACAAATTGACTTGAATTTTTCTTATAATTGGTAGATGACGAGAATTGTTACAAAAGAAATGAATAATTCAGTCTTTTACAGTGTTGTTTTTTGTGTGTGGGAGACTGAAAAACAACGTCCTTTCACTCGAAATTTTTAGTTAACTTTTTGTAACTAAAAATATACTACAGTCAACCTGCTTTTTTTTGTGTGTGTTTGTTTGTTTTTAAACACTTTAGACTAGGTAAACATCGTTCACAGATAACACACTTCCGAGAACTGACATGCGGAAATTAAGATAAATATTATACTGACCATCTTATCTTTTAGGTGATCTCAAATACCAACACAGCACGGCTGTTGTTAGCCACTGGGTCAGTCTTCAAGTTCTATCTTCGTAATAAATTCATAATTTCTTTTCTTTTTCGCCCCTAACAGCCTGCTGACTTTTCGGTCTTACCTGTGCAGGGCACTAGTGCTACCCATTGTAACTCTTGAAGAGTGTAGTTAGGGTGGGTATCTTGGGATAAAGTGTAGTTTGGGGAAGCATTTTGATGCCAGATATGGGTAAATGGTTTGAGAAATGGCCAAATGATTGTGCATGGCACTTGTGAGCTAAGTGGAATGTAAATTCTTCGTTTGGGTCTTTTATACTGGTCAGAATTAAGCTATTTTGAAATTTTTTCTTTCTTTTCACTTTCTCTTATTTTAAGAATAGTTTTTACTGTTTCCTCATTTCTTGTCCTAGTTCTTCTGTTCTTTCTAATTTTTATCTTTTTTTTTTTTAAAAATCTATTCTTTTCTGTTATTTTCAATCTTTTTGTGCTGTACAGAATTTATTAAAATCTTCTATTTGCTGATATTTTCTAATGTTTGCCATTTTCATCAGCCTTTATACAAAGTTGCCAAATTCATTTTATGAAATGAATGCTGGGAAAAATCTTTAAAAAAAACTGAATATTTTTATTTCATTTAAAAAAATAATCTTTATTCTGATATCGAACATACCAAATTTAACTATTTTTATCCATTTTTCTTATTAGTTTAAACCCAGCCACACAGAAGCTGGCTTAATGATGCAATTAAATGCTGTTAAAAAAGCCTATTTCAAGTATATTCAAGTATATTAACATGACAGTTGATGAATTAATGAAACTAGAGATCTTCACCTATGAATCCTTTTGGTAAAAACATTTCCTTAAAATGCTGACATCTATGTTAATATTTGATTTATTTGATTTATATAATTATTTTATTTTCATAGATGTACCTTGGAATTGTGTATAAAATATTTTGATTGAGTTTATTAGCTTTTTAACAAACAAAAAAGTATATAATATCCTTTTATTCCCTTTTTTATAGTATGTATCTTGAAGTGTACTTTATTATTTTAAATAAGACTCGTTTAAATTAATATTATGAAAGTTTCCCCTAACTTTTGACCCCTAAAAGGGAAAAAAGTTCTCCCTCAATTTTGACCTATATAG
>VCCN01005562.1:6405080-6417782 GCA_006491835.1 Architeuthis dux
TTTTTAAACAGTTGATTTTTAATTTAATCTAGAAATATTTTTTTTTAAATCTTAGACAAGTCTTTAATACCAATTCCCTGTTCTTATAAAATCTGCAATTTTCCCTTTATGTAACTATCTATTTAAAAAGAAAATTATCTTATCCAATATAAATAAAAAATATTTTAATTTTCTTCTTTTTTTTTTTTATATCATCATCAGCCTTTTTAGCGTCCATCGTTGGGCATAGACCGTCCCTAAGATTCGCCAATGTCCTCATTTATTTGACAGAACTGTACCCAATGCCAAGCAAAGAAACCAAGGAAAATGCACAAACTGTAGACTTTATTTTTATGAACAGATTTCATTAAATGGACAATGAAAAGTCTTTAAGAAATCCCTTGGGTAATGGTACTAAAAGGCAGACATTCACAGAAATAATCTCAATCACTTTCCAGTCTCTTTTTAATCTTTGTCATTTATTTAGTCTCATGAATGTGTCTATTCATACATCCATTTACAATTTGCTTCCATTCATTTATTTCATACCACAAGTCTCATATGATATTTCCTTGCATGGCTTCTCCAGCCTAGGTTGCTTTTTTTTCTTCTTTCTTTAAAGCTGCCACTCATTAATTTCTGCTTTGTGCATTTAGTTTTATTTTATTAAATTAAATACAATGCAGCTGCCTTTCAGATTGAATTATGTCATAGTTATGAACTTGAGATGCTCTTTGTTTTTATTATCTCTATCTTTTGTTTTTTATTCCTATGTTTTTAATTTTATTTTAGCGACTGAAGGAAGAAATAGCAGAAGTAACAGCTGAGCTTGAAAGCATGGACCTTCCGGATGATATGTGAGTACTTTTCTTATAAATATCACTTTTATATAATGAAATGTTTTCATATTAATTGCTTTTATTTTTTGGCATGACTTTACCTGTTACTAATAACAGACTACAAACGACTTCTCCTTTCGTGGCATAACACCTAGCCAAATTCCATTATTCAATCTAGATAAAAATGATTGTCCCAAATGACCATTACCAATTTTTTCATTCTCTCTATTGAAGATTCCTAGAAGATAAAGAACCATTTTTTGACTGATTTTAATTTAGTTTAAAACAGATGCCATTCTGTTACTGTATTATTATTGATAGGTTAAAAAAAAATGAAAGTAATATGCAATTTCTGAGTATCTAATACATATTTTAATCTTGAACAATGGACCTGTCAGCTGGGGCCTAGAATACGCCGACTGCATCTCCTGCAGAGGGGTAAGACCCCACCTAAACAAGGGCCACCTGTTTTTTTCACCAAAGTCACAAGACTCTATTTAAAAAAAATTCTAAACTGATTTCGGCATCGAATGACACATCAAGGGTTGATATGCCGCTAAACAAATCAATCAATCAATCAATCTTGATCAAGTCTCTTTGTAGGTTTTATAAAAACATCTTGGAAGATTCTGTCTTGCTTTTGGTAGCCAGCAATGGCCCATTCTCATTTTTAGAAGTTTCTGTGTATGAGAGACTAGCTTGTTGGTTGGATCATATAGAATTCCAGCTCTGTCTGAATAGCTGCTGTATGTTTTTATATAAACCAGTCAATATAAACACAGTTTGAAACATTTCCTTTTTGTACAAATTCTTTATTTTTTGTCCATACATGCCATAAAAAAAGATGCTTGTCTGACCATATATTCCTGCAGCTATCAATATGTAGCCAGACATTTTTCTTGGCTCTATGATGACTGATTTGCTCTTGATTAATCCATACTAATCAGGTCTCGATTCCAGCCTTCTTCCTGATTTCTCCATCTCTTCTGTCATATAGAGTTCCTTTACTGTGAAGTACTTTTTGTATACTTTGTATAAAAAAAGAAAAATTAATTGGCGACGGACCCAATCAGTAAAACATTGGAAGCATTTGATTGCTTACAGTCAGTTGCTTATTTTATTGCTTAACCCTTTTCTTATGATTGTCATTGTTTATGAATATGCAAATAAGTTTTATTTGTATACTGTTAAATACGCTGGACTGCTGGTCATAACACAAATGTGTAAATATAAAGGCTTGACGAAGTATGAATTTAAGTTTAGTCTAAAATAAAGAATTATCGTTTATTTGACCTTGATTTTATTGAGTTGGTATTTGAAGAGAATCTCTTGCTTCATTGTTGTACTTGCTCCAATATAGCAAGATTATATATGACTGATTGATTAATTTGTTTAGTGGTATATCAACCCTTGATGGGTCATTTGATGACAAAATCAGTTTAAAATTTTAAAAAAATAGTCTTGCGACTTTGGTGAAAGGTTATTTATTTATTTTTAAAACTATTCTTGTCACTTTGGTGGAAAAAAAAAGGTGGCCCTGTTTGGGGGGGTCTTACTCCTCTGCAGTGGATGCAGCCTGCGTATTCTAGGCCCCAGCGTTATGTATATATGCACATACACGCAGTCAGGTAAGTCGTAGTTGGTAACCTTCTGATAACAACTGATATGAGATATCTAGCATGGACAGAGGGATGAGTTCAAAATTCCCAGAAGGTTACCAACTATAACCAACAGAAGACCATAACAACCAAGATGAGGACAATAGTCCTAGTAAATTGGTGTATGCAAGAAAACCCTATTCATATATAATATTGATCTTTTTTTGGTATCTTGAAATTTTTAAAGGAAATGGTGTTATCTGTTCTGAGCTGATTTTTTCAGCTTGCTAGGTATCTTGTATATTTTCTTATTCAGCTGCATATCTGTCCTCTCAAATATACATCAGTCTGTTTACCCATCTACATACATATTTTTATACATAGTTTGCTGGGTTGGAGTAGAAAATGACCTAATGGCTAAAGCACTGTTGAAATGATGATTTCCTTATTCTTTTATACTTTTGAGAAAAGGCATGAACAAACTTTCTTGTCTCTTATTTCTCTCTATTATTGCATACAATTGGAATGGGAGAAAGAGTGGTTGATACTAGAGTAATTTATCTGCAAATTTAGTCCCCAAGGAGAATTGAAGAATACAAATTCTAGGGGTTTTTTTTTAGTGTTTCTTCAAAGATTATGAACTTGCTATTGTACTACCTCCTTATTTAATTGTACTGTAAATAAAAATTGCGTATCTTCTTAATCTCTATTTGCATTAAAGATACTTAAAACATATTTAATTATTAAAGATATTTAAAACATTATTATTAGAAATGAAAAACAGGTTGTGTGAGAATGAGGGGACATTTATATGTATGAGAGAGAAATAATGTTTACATGTGCTTTAGAGAAAAAATGTAATCTAGCTAAGAGCAAATGCAAAGAAAATTTTGTCTTTTAGCCATCAACAGAGTGGGGAAACATGTTTTCCCTTTTAGTGATCAAAATAGAAGGGTACCTTTATTTTCCTTTTAGGGGTCTGAATTGGGGAAGGGGATTCCCCCCACCCCTTTTTAGGGTTCAAAATAGGATGGGGGATTTTTTTGAGTGTTTAAATTGGGAGGGGGACATTTTTTTTCCAGGATGGGGAGGAGATACTTTTTTTACATTTCAGAGGTCAAAATCAGGGGACTTTTCTCTTATACAAATCAAAATCTATGTGGGATCCCCCCCCCCTTTCTTAAAATATCATTTGTTTTCATGTGTTTTTATATTGGAAGTTATTTTTCTCCAGGCAACACTTGGTAACCCTGCTAGTTTCATACTATTTGGGAGTGGTGGGGAGAACTAAGAACGAACAATTTTTCTCAAATAATCACCCTTCAGCTAATATCTTTAAGTACCTCAGTGCCCTTTTGTTCTCCAACCATATTCATCTTTCAACTCTGGTTCATTTCCTCTTCTAAGTAGTACTTGTTTGTTAATGTGAAGATATTCTTTGTACATGACTTGGCTGCAACAGAATTGGCACTGTTCTTCTCCTGCTACAACTGTATGCCTATATCTGTCCAGCAAGTGACATGGAGAATTGTGCTTTTCTATTGAAATTCAGCCATGAAATAAAAGGGTTTGTGTCATTCTGCCTGAGACTCTTGGATTAATGAATTCACTGATGTCAGAGACAATTCTTCTTTGAATATGGCTAGCATCCACTGCTTGATGGCATATGCTTGCAGATTAGAATATTGAAGAAAGCAGCACTGTGATGCTCAGCAATTTAACCCACACAAAACCTGCCTGTTATTGATCTGAAATTGATTCAGAGTAAAAAGACCATACCTTTCTGCTTGCTACAGATGTTGTGAAAATTTTTAAATTCATTCTTTTTCTTAAAAAAAAAAAATACATCAAAAGGAAAAATTCTGTTTACAAACATTTTCTGTTCGGCATTATATAATGAAAAACATTTAACTTTTCTGCATCATTGAAAAATACTCGTTTATACTGGAAACAGTGTTAATGTAGAGAGTAGGTGGTCTCAAAAGCCATTACTGGTGAATTTGTCCCTCACTGAGTGCTCCATAAATTTGACCTTGTGCCAAATTTTAGTTCAACAAATATTAAAAAAACAAAGTTGTAGTAAAAGTTTAAAAATAGCTGCTTTGATTTTAAAAGATTAATTAATTTTCCTATGAAGTGAAAAAATTCTTTCTATAAAGTTGACACTTGTAAATTGGAATTTTCTCCAATATATCAGTGGAAGCTTTATGACGCCTTTTGAACAAAGTTATAGCCATGGTTTTTGTAACCATTCCAAGGTGGGGAAAATCCTATTATTAAATTATGAATCATATCTGTTAAATTTCATTTTCATAGAAATATCCCTTTCACAATAATAATGTATTTGAAAAGGCAAAATCACTACATTTTATAAAATGTCCGCATTGTGTCCTCAGAATAAAATTGTTTTGAAATTGTGTTTTTTAAAACTCTAAAATGTCAGTTTTATAGAAACTGACAAGAAAATATGGAAAATTAAAAAAAAAAAAGAAATTGGATGAAATAGAAGCATAAGAGAACAATGATCCTAACTGTGAACCTCCCTTCAAGGATTCATGAATAATGATGCCATAACAGCACTGAAGGGAAAGTCTTTAAATAAGAAGACAATACATGATTGAAGCAAGCATTTCTTGTTAAAAAGAAATGACTGCTATAATTCAGCCCTGTTTTCACTGAAGAGTTGAGAATAAATCATGCATATCTTCATAAAGTTTAATGAAATGCATTTTAGAAATGGAAACCTTGATTACAGAAATAATACTCTTATTTCTGAATTTGTGTAAAAGCTAGAAATGTTAAGGTGAATTTTCTCTTATCATAGGTTAATACACTATTACTAATAATATTAGCAATCAAAGGTAAGATTTTGAAAAAATAAAGATTCTTTAGGGTACTTCATTTAGCAAATTTTCTCTACTTGGAATCTTTTGTAGATTGAATCATTTGCAACTTGTGCGTTTGTGGATTTCCCATGTACTAAACTCCTCCTGTCACTAGTAATTCTGCAACTTTTTAGATATTTTCTCTCAGAAATCTCAAGATCTAGGGTTATGTGATATTTTGCCCCAAAACCCAGCACGGGATATGAAGAATAGGCAGGCTTGGTGATTGTGATGGTCACACAGTACACAAGCTCACTCAATGGCATCTTACTGACGAGTAGCCCTACGGGTGAGCGTCTGTTCAAGTATGCGCAGTAAGCTCCCCTCTGATTGGTTGCCAAGTTACATCAAGGCTATTCTACCTGCTCTCGAGATATTCAAAATGGCTGGATACTTTCTGGACAGAAGTTTCTCTTCAGCTCTTCTTCACCCTGTCTGTTATCTACTTGAACTGCCCTTTGTCAGCATGAAGATATGACAACAATTGCTTCTCTACAACTCAATAAGTGCAAATTGTTACTCAAAACTCTATCTTACCTTTTTTGTTTTGTAGCATTGCTTTCCTTTTACATATCTTCATACAACAGGCAAAGATTTTTTAAAAATCTTTTAATGTTATTAGCAAAAAATAATACTATCTCATTGCAGAATTCAATTTTATTAAAGATGTAAAAATTACAGAAGACATCTTGTTTATCAAAAAGTATTTTTCATAAATGATTTGCTTACTATATCCATCTGGCCAAAAATAACGGTGGAAAAAAGAATGTCTATAGGTGTGTGTGTATAATAGATATTGTTCAATTAATATTAGTAGACTATCCTGTCTCTAGATATTGTATTATTAAAATGACACCCTATTTTTAAGGTATGTTTTAACCCACATAAACTCAAACATTAGATAGAGGTCAGCTTCATTATTATAATACATGTATCTGTAATATTGTTCCAGTGATTAATTTGCTAGTATTTCCATATTACACTCCTGCAGTAATTTACTTTTCTCTTTTAATTTTCTGTATGATCTGATAATTACATTTAGTTTGCACTGCTTCTCATGAGTAATGTTTTAAAAAGAAAGCTCATTTGGTGTGGACGTTTATAAAAAATAGTCAGTTTTAATTTCTAAACCACAAAATGGCTGGATACTTTCTGGTAAGTATTTTCAATTATTAATTATTAACTGCTGCACATTCATACATATTCAATGCATTTGGATAAAATTAGTTTATATCTCCTATTATTTTTACCTTCTGGGCTTAGAATTGTTTAACACTATATTTTGTATTTCAATAGCATTTATGCTATTGTCTGAATATTTAAGTAATAAACCTAATTTGACGTTTTTGGCACCATATTTAAAACATATTGAATTGTTCATTTTCAAACTCTAGAAAAGTCAGTTTTCAAAAAGAAATAATATTGCCAAAGTAAAATTGATCATTTATGGTACGGACCCATTTTACAGGAACTCCTAGCATTGAAATATATTTTTTCTTTAATAACCTTACACCATATTGATCTCTTCTATTTACTGCTTTAAATGCACTTTGCACATAGTTTCAAGTCTGTAGGCATTTAAAAAAAAAAATCTTTTACATTTTTTCCCTTTTCTCACTCTTCTCAATTTCATTAAGTCCAACTTAAATCTTCCCAATTTTTTTAAAAGTAGATTTTTTTTCCCTAGTGGAGAAGGAATGGCAGCGTTCTGTGAACCACGTCTGCTATTTAACTTGAAGGGGAAAATCTTTGACTCAAAGATACAATATGCTTCTTTCTTTCTCTCTTCTGCAGCCTTCATTTCTTGTTTCTTCTCAAGATTCTTGTCAAACCTTATTCTGCTTGATTTTTCCCCTGGCTTCTCATTTTCTGAGTTCTCTGATAATTACATGGTTCAAACACTGTACATATTCAAAGGCAGGCTCTTAAGGATCAGTTTGAGTCTCGCTGAAAGCTTATTCGTTATTCCCAATCCATACTGTTTACAAACGATTATGGAATGACCGCCTTGGCGTTGTGATAAAAGCTAGCAGAAACTAAGATGAAAAAAATACTAGTAAAAAATTATTAATAATTGACAATGTTTCATCTAAGAAATTTGAATAGTATTACTACTAACACTGCTAGCATATGTAAACAAAGAAGAGGGTGATGTATCAGGCGTTTGGAGAAAAAAAAAATGAGTAAAGGCTATTTGACTAGATTTGGATTACTGTAACCAGTTGGTCTTTGCAGCCTTATCCTGTAAGGCAGCTGCCTCGGAAAAGCAGACTGCTGAGGATATGGGATACGAGTTTGAGTCTCGCTGGTGGCTTATTCTTTATTTCAGATCTGTGCTGCTTACTAATGATTGTGGAATGTCAACCTGGGAGCTGCAATAAAAAGCAACAAAAATTAAGATGAAAGAAATACTAGTCAAAAATTAATATTAACTATACATATGCTCTTTTTAGTTATATGATCATTTGCAAACTGCACATTGCTGCTTCTGTTGCAGTAGAGAATGCAGTTCAGTTTCACACCAATGCCACTACCACCCTGTTTTTCCCCGCACCACTCCCATTATTACTCTAATGATTCTTCATTGGCACACTTTTTCTTTTCTTTTTTTTTTTATTAGTATTTCTTTAAGAAATATTTTACTAATCCTCTCAAAATTTTTCTTGCTGGAAGCTGCCATTTATATTTTTGGATATTTGATCGATTTTTCAGATAAACTTTGTCTTTTTTTTGTCCCCACCTCCCTCTTCTATCACTAATGAACCTACTCACTCTCTCTATTTCCTTTGCTACCTCTCCCCTTCATTCACTCCTTGAATTTCTGAGTTGATGCACCAAGGAAAAGAAAAAAACTTTGTCAATAAATCTGGATTTGCAGAGAGAAAATATGTTCATTTATCAAATTGTATTATCCTTGTTGATTTTGGTGAAAATATATTCAATCAATCTAGACAGTAAACTCTTTCTTTTAAAAAAAAAAAAAAATGACATATGCCATAACGGACTCGTGAGCTTTTGCAGATGACTGGACAATAATGCTTATTGAAAGAAAGGCTTAAAATAATATTTAGTTTGAAAGAGGACTTTTTGAACTTTTGGGAATTATTGAGGGCTTGCTGTAAATAGCTGTAATTATCAATTGTTATTGGCTTGTTTATTCCACTCATTTGCTAAATATTAGCTCTTTTAACTCTGACCCCATATTTCACCAAAACAATATTCATGAGCTCACAAAGCAAATAATTTTGCTTGTACCCTAATAATTAGTACTATCATATGACTAGCAATAAAATTGATATAAGACTTGTCATTACTTTAGTGTCCTTTAATACTAATATTGTTGTTTAATGTACCAATATTTCAATATGATGTGTACCAATTCTTTATCTAATTCAAAAGACTTGATGTTTTAGTTGGGCAGTTGTTTTTCTTTAGCCATATTGATGTACAAATGACCAAGTGATGTAAACCTCTGTTTCTGTTTTCTGGGGTAGTAATAAATCTATTTTTCCCTACCTATCTTAAAAAGTATTGTTTATATTTAATTCAGTATAGAATAACTACCAAGCCTTGTTTCAAAATCTGGTTTATTTAAAGAATATTTTAAAAAAATCTACATGAAACATTTCATAAGAAATGACGTAATTTCTGACCTTTCTTTTAATTGTTACTTACACACGTTGATTGAAAGTACTAATTAGGCATTAAACTGTAGATGCTACAGCAGGGATTCTCAAACATTTTCCCCTCGTGACCCCTTTGAATCAGACAAATTTTTTCTTGACCCTCACTCAATGGCATAAAAGCAAAACGGTACTAAACTTGTATATAATTAGTCCTTAGTCTTAACCTAACAATAAGTACACATAGAGGCAAATAAAGACCAAAGAAAACTTTATTAAAGACTAAAACAGATATGAAATAAGATTAAGTTAATGGGATGGATGTGATTTATTTATTTCAACACAATAGCTCAAATCATGGCTCAATATTTGTCAGTGCTAGTCTTAAGCAATTTCAATGTTCTTGAGCGATATTTTTTAATTGCAATCAACTTTGAAAATTCCGATTTGCACAAATAGGTGGTAATAAATGGCAGAAGAGCTTCCATTGCTAACTCTGATGGTATTGGGAATTCAGCTTTAACACCAAGCCAAAATGCATTCAATTTTTTTCTTGAAAATTCAAGTGTGAGAGTTGAATCGCTCAAAGGTTCACTTGTTCCATGTCAATGATGAATGGTCTTTGGATCCAATTTAATTGACTATTGTCTAATTTTGGTAGGAAATATTTGCAGATATGGTTTTCCAAGCATACCAAATGATCAATTATGATCTGCTTGATAAAATCAAAATTTAACTTATTTTCAACAATAATATCTTCTGTATATGAAAACATTTCGAATGAATCATTCTCCACTTTGTTTCCCTGTGTAATTTTTTTTCATGAGCACTTGAATTTTAGATTTCAGTGCAAAAATATTTGTATTCCCCCTTGCAGAGACATATTAAGTTCTTTGAATTTCTCAAATACATCTGACAAATAGCATAATTTGCACTGCCAATTTTTATTGTGAAAACATTTGGCTAAATTTGAATTTCTTCCAGACATAAATAGTAGTACTTCATCAGCCATCTTTCTTTTGTATGCAGTAAAAGTTGGCTAAAATGGGATCCCATTTCATCACATAAATTTGCAAAGAGGCGACTATCAAGTGCTCAACTTTTAATGAAGTTGATAACTTTAACCACGTCTTGTAGTACCGCATTCAGATTTGCAGAAATTTTCTTAGCCACTGATGCCTCTCGATGAATCATACAGTGAGTGAAAGTCGTAGGTTCATTGCTTGGAGATTTAGCTTTAACTTGAAATCCAACAATTCTTCCTGTCATTTCCACTGTACTATTGGTACATACTCCAATACAGTTATTCTATTCTAGACATAATTTCTGCAGGTTTATCTATTTGCAAATTCATGTTATTGCTGGATGATCCTGGTTGTGCAAGATTTAAAGCTAAGCATTATCTGCGTTTTTATTCTTTGACAGATTTAACCTCTTATCCATGGGTGAGATCTTTTCGATTTCACATAAGTAAAAATAATGGCAGGCTGCTCTACACATAAAGTCTGACCCCTTCCAAACATGCATCTTTGGAATGGGCACTGCCCTAGTCTTTAACAACTGTCCTGATTCAGCCATAATGTATCATTAATCCTAATTCTTTTCATATAGAACTTGCTTACTTTTTATCTTTCTGATAAATATATAAGTAAATTATTTAGTGATATAATTCCAGCTGCGATTAGATAAGTGAATGTCTATCTTTATCCGTATTTGTTATTTTTTAGATTATTTTTCTTTATTAATGAAGTAATATATAGATTATCAATATATGTTTCCTAGTCTAGAGAGAAAAACGAAATATGTGAAATACATAAATTGACAATACTTGATTATTTAACTAGAACTGCTACTCTGTCTTCTATATAAATATTTTTATAACTTCATGCATAATCTTTCTTGATTAGTGACATGAAAGTGTCATATGAAAACCCTGAAAAGAATAAAAAATACTTTTCTGTAAATGATTATTAATAATCTATAAGTGACATATGTTTCAATTATTTGAGGTGTACATTTTCTTAATTTTTTTCATATTAGTAGCAAAGTTCAGGTTTGGTGATTAATTTATTATTTAATTAATTAAAAATGAAGACGGCTTCTGTAAAAAAAAATTAATTAAGATAAAATCATTTTGTCCTGATTTCCAGATTGTATAAATCCTGCAAAAAGTGTAATCAAGTGTGGAGCAAGCCAAAAATAATTAGCCTAAAAACACTGGAAGAGTAGTTTTATTTTAAGTAGTTGGGCAATCTCAAGGTTGAGGATTAGTTGCTTCTTTTCCATGAATAAAGGACTAATGTAATGTTTATTGCACAAAAAGTAATTTAATAGTGATTTTTTTTTTAAAAGTGAAGGAAAAAAAGCAGTCATTGAAGGTTTCTTTTTCAGCTTTGCGCAAGTCAAACAAATTTAAAGATTATCTGCAAAGTAACTGTAGAATTTGAAAATGTTAATCTTCACTGAAGCAGAAGGCAAAAATCAGAAACTACTGGGTCTAGCTTTTAACAGGGGCACTATATGTGGAGCAGGGTATTTGAAAGGACTGTCTGTTTAGCTAATGTTTGAATGTTGGACTACTATCAATTACAATAACTTGGGACTCATTCTATTCCCACAGTAATTATCTTCATTCGTCATACATCATTTATCAGTTTCTCAGGCTTTTTTTTTTCTTTTGGATTTTTTTAATTAGGAATCCTTAAAGTTAAAAAGGGTGAAGGATGGGGGCTCATCTGGTAAAGACTTGTAAGCATAAAAAACAAAAGAAATTGTGTATATCCGTCCATTTGGATGTGCAGAGTTGTGTAACAATTACCAGCATGGAAAGCAGAATCGGCAAATTGTGTTTACCTTCACTTTGCTCTAATGGTTTTGGGAAAGGCATGAATCCACTTCTCCCCCCAGCTGTGGGTAAATAGCAAGGCAGTAGGAACCCTTTAGCCCTGTACAGCAATCCACCTTTTAGAAGGTTACTCTGACAGACAAAACCTACAGCTTGGCAGTTCCCATAGCTGGCCCCAAGCCGTGGTAAAGGAGGAGGGTTGGGCATCAGGCTAGTAACTCCACCCCCATAAAAAAGAAATCTATTTGTTGCTGAAACTGCAGCAGGGTGATTACGACCCTATGCTTCACAAGGAGTCTTCAGGAATAAACTATCCGTTTCCATTCAGACTCTCCTAATATGACAATTCTTGTATGAATTATTTTTAATACACGCTGTTTTAATCATTGTATATATGTTAGTTAGGACTAATTTCCCCATCTTTGTTTCATCACAACGTTTTGGCCGTATACACTCCAATGATCCTCAGGTATTTGTTGCAAGATTCGAAGTTCCAGAACACAATAGATGCTTGAGAAAGGCTGGAGGGTACACGTCCAAAACGTTGTAATAAAACAGAACAACAAAGACAATATAAAAAATTAGTCTAGTCTAACATAAATACAATGATGACAGTCTAAGTTGTGCTGCATTATTTTGTTAGGGTTGACTTATTCAGTGAATATAGGTCAACACTTCAATTAAAATCTTAGTGGTGAACCTCTATGTGAGTATATACAGTCTATACTTTCTAACCTGGCATCTTTTTTTTTATACTGAATACACTTTTCCATTTTCTCACCTGATAAAATTTGTAAAATTATTAACTGATAAAAATATTTGCTCAACGATTGGTTTATAGATTTAATCGTGCTATTATTTCTAGTTTGGGCTTCTGAAATCCTAGTTAATATATATATATCTGAAATCCTAGTTAGTGTGTGTGTGTGTGTG
>VCCN01005562.1:6432327-6446653 GCA_006491835.1 Architeuthis dux
ATAATAAACTTGCTAGAAGCATCTCGATCTAGTCTAGCTTACAAGTTGCTATATTGATACCGTTTTACCTATCTTTGTAGAAATATTATTAAAATAAGGTTTCATGTAATAACTAGATAATCCACACGAAAGAATTCCCAGGTATATTTGAATTTCTATGAGATGATTTTCTTTTCTTTAGAAAAGAAACTACTGAACTCGTTTAAATGGAAGAGTCCATTGTTTAAAATGGCGGGTAGGGATGTTTTTATCAGCAAAAGTGTTACCTTTTAAATGGAAGGGTCTATTGTTTTGGACAGAGAAACAAATAGAAAAATCACTGTTCATTATATAGATAGATGCTATACTTGTTAACATTCACATGTTTATGGTATGAACTTGAAAAACTTAAACTCTTTACATATTTCATGGGTGAATAAACATTTTAAAAAACAAGTTATGAAACAGCATTTTTTTAAAAATAAATGTCATATTAATAAAGAAAGGTGTTTTAATATGGCATGATTAAATTGGAAGTTTGGCATTGATAATAATAGTGTATAATACGCACCACTAACTATGGGCTATGAAATCCTGGAAAGAAACATGTTTACTCGGTTTGTATCAACTAAAAATAAGAATTTATATAATTTACATTATGTTTTGAAATACAAAATTTACAGTATTTAGAGCAAATGCATGGACATGTTCGCACAAAAATAAGCTCACACTAAGAGAAGCAAAATTATAAACAAATATATAGATATTGGAAGCCTAGCAGAGCATCCCTAAAACCATTGTGGCGAATTCCTTTAAAAAATGCTGCATCACAAATGCATTGGATGGCAGTGAAGACAACACCCTTTTTGAAGAACAAGGACAAGATGACTCTGTGAACGACGACGACAACATTGAAGATGACGAAGACATCTACTACACTGACTACATAGATGAAACTGTCATGACATCTATCTTTGACACGGACAGCAGTGAAGCAGATTAAAACTTACTTAACATCGATGTGAATAAAACATTTTAAACAAATCCAGTGTTTGTTTAGTGATTTATAATTCCGTAACTAAAAAATATCCTAATGAAGTGAAAAACTTTCAGGTACATAAATATTGCTAAAAATGTATCTATTATACCAGTTCAGTTGCCATGACATCTTTGTTTATAACAGAACATGAAGAAAGCCCCCAAAAGATTTGCCAAATCTTGAAATTTAATTTCCTCTAGTTACTTTAACCATCCAGCTCACATGCCCATTGAAATGTGCTTACCCAATCACGTGCCCAATTCTTTATAGTCTACACCAACAAGTCACAAGCTATCCGATGAATTCAGGCTTCTTTGCTCAGAGCTTGTTTGATTAAAATGTTGAATAATACAAAACATGTTTTTTTTTTCTTTCTTTTTACAAAACATCAGCTGTTGTGATAAAGCGTAAAGTGTGTCTATTTAACTATTTTGTTTTTTATTAAGTGTTGATGATGTATACTTCTTGAATTTGGAAAAACTAGAAATATTGAGTTCTTAAAAAAAAAAGAACTCTGCTTTACACAATATTTTGCCTGTAATGTTACTGTTAGAATTATTTAAATGACAGTTTTATTCCTTCTATTTTTAACATGTAACTGTGTATGTGAGCACTTTATTAAGAGGTATTAGAGGGAAAACAAGAGGTTTTATTCAACTTACAAAAAACATTTCACTGTGCCAAGATGCAAGTCCATTTGTATTTAAAAAGAATAAAATTAAAATAAAACAGTATTTTCCAGTATCATTTCCAATTAGAGATTTTTTTTTCTTTTAGTTTTGGTTGTTCCTTTTTCTTTGAGAAGGAAAAAACCAAAACATCGAATACAGCCCGCAAAGAGTTTTAGCCAAGTAATATACAAAAGAAGGCATTATTTAGAAAAGTAATATTTTGTGAAAGCACATTTCGTTGCTCTAAAAGATAATTATGGTTTGTTAATGATGATCTAAGCCAACCATGAGTCTTCTAACCATTCATGATTCAAGTATTGTACAGGAGCAATAAAATGACTTAAAGAATTCAAAGAGTAACTTGTCTTTATAACAAGCCTGACTGCTGCAGGGTCAAACTCCACCCTTCTATTCCAACTAAAGATGATTACTGCAACTTTTGTATTGTATATACAATAAATAAATTCATAGATATATAAGACTTGTCAGTTTAGCTCAGTTGGTAAGAGCCGCCTACAAATCACAGGAGGTAAATGTTAATTTTATATATCTGTTTGGTTTAACATGACGTGATTGACAAACAGTGAAGAGTTTACACTCCTGAATTAGGTGAGGATTGTTCCCTGTTCTTGTTGTTACAGGGGGAAAACAAAGTCAACTCCAATTTGGACTAGAGTTAGACAACAAAATGGCTTGTTTTGTACATTATGAATTCCAAACTATTATATTGAAGAAAGCATGTTCAAGAATTCTGTTCAATTTAGATCTGAACTACTGGTACAATTTAATGCCACTTCTATCTAGTATAGCCAACAGGTTATATGGGCACAGATTATTTACCTGGATTTCTTAGTCTGTCATTAGAATGTGAAATTGTTTTCTTTCATTCAGTCTGAAACAATGGCACTTGCTTCTAAACTCCATGTCATTTCATTTAGTTGTCTAGTTCTTTGGTGGTTAGATCTACATAAAGGCAAATGAGGGGGGAGTCTACATCTTTTTTGGTAATTTTTATAACTTATCGATTCTGAAGGGTTTTCTTATTTTATTTTTATATATCTAAATTACTTATCTGCTGGAAATATATTTTGAAAATTATATGTGCCTTAGTTTGCTCTCTTCCTGAAGAGGATCAAAGGGAAATATCTATGTAATTTACTATATAATAATTTCTGATGGTAAAAATTGATTTTTAGTATGTGAAAAATTAGACATGGATGTGAGCATTCTCATTCTTTGTGCTGTTTGAACAATAGAATAGACAACAAAAAGGAGAATGTTGTCAGTGTTTATAATACTGACATAAGCTACCTGTTCATTTTGAATTTAATAGATTGGGGGATGGAAAGCTTTTTGTCAACTTTAACTCGAATACCATTTGTTGTTAGAAACTTCATCCGCATTTCATCCAATTCAAAGAAATTTCCCGCTGTAACTAAAATAAGTGTCAGTAAGCAACATTTTTTTTAAGAAGTAGTAAACCAAATGTAAATGTTCATTTTTACATTAATAAAAATCTACGTTCGAAGAGGATGCAGAGAAATATATTCAAAGTTTGTGACTTTTATTTGGTAAATAACAAATTTGTTTTTAAAAGATTGTCACTCTTGTGGGGCTTGTCGTTCTTTTTCATAAATATTCAACAGTTAGGAAAGTCTAGTTTTTGTTTTGATAGATTCCATTGTCATGTCCGTTGTGCAAAGTAGAACTTTTCAAATAGTCTCCCTATTCATTTGGAAAAGAAATTCTGTTAAGGATCGTTTTGTGTGTGTGAGAGTCACGTGCAGACGGTGAAATTTGTTTTATTTTTAATTTAGTGAAAATATTATAAAAAATAAATATAAAATGTCTTTAATTCTATTAAAATCAGAATTTTAGCATCGTTCCTTTTTGCTTGTGAAGTATTGTGGATTGTCAAAATTTTCTCCAGCGTTTGTTCAGGTCTATAGAATCAGGCTACTTGGAATCTTTCATAGAATCGAATGGGCCGACAGATCTTGTGATCCTTAAGGTCAGTAACCAATCTACTTGGAGTCTTCCATAGAACCAGATGGGCTGACAGATCTTGTGATCCTTAAGGTCAGTAGAAAATCCGATCATACTATCCAGCATACTGATACCAAGTAACAAGTTACAAGTATTCCTCACTGCCAGTAACCCTCGGGTTTACCTCTCTCACCCAGTTACTATTATTACTACTGCTATTAGTCATAAGAAAGAGTGGGTAACAAATTAGGTGAGATTTAAGAAAGGAGATAAGAAAGAAAAGGAGTAAAAACGAGAGGGTGGAAAGCAATTGTGGAGTCGCGTATCAAGCACTTAAAGGAAAGAAGGGTTTGGTTGGAATAAGATTCTCCATTGTGTGTACGGTACGCATACTCTTTTCTGATAGAAACGCGTACAATTAGAAATTTCCTTGTATCTCGTACAGTTCGCAGTTGAACACGTGTGCGTACGGACACACGCACACGCAGATTTGAGAGTGAGACTAAAAAAAAAGAAAATGTTGGATATTGTGTAGAAGTGACAGGAACGTTTGCGGTATGTTGTGGCTCCATCATCAGCAGGCGGCAGTGGCGGCGGCAGCAGCGGCCACAAGCACTCCCACTTAAAGCAACCAGGTTGTGTGCCTCTCTATTTCTTTCCCTGTAGCCAAAGAAGAATACACACAACAAAGATTCCCACTCTCTCACTTTCTCCAGTACTTTTCTGTTTGTTTGTTTCTTTCCCCTTTCTTTCTCTCTTCTCCACCTCACTCGCTCGTTCACTCTGCAAGTGAACAAACGGCAGGAAGTTTGTACGTAAAGTAACACAACTGGAGGGAAATGGTTCCTACCAAGACGATCGCGACGAGCTGCTTAGAAAGCCATACTACGTAACCCAACAACAACAATATTAAAACTCCAGTTGCACACCTCAGCAGATATATCTATCTCTATATATATCTATAACCGGGACTTACAAATGATATGTACACTTATGGCTCTGCCTTTAAAGGATACTAACTGTATGGATGACCCTGATGTGGAGTCCAAAAGGTAAAAAAATAGGGGGGAAAAAGTGATGTTTCTTACTTTCTAAACCGTCTCTTTCTCTCCCTTTTTTGGTAGTCTTTTATGAGTGAGTGGGTTGATTAAATAAAATCTCTTCACCGTCCGATGTCACAAATAATTTGAGGACCCTTCGTGTTTTTACGCTACTGTTGAATAAATTACCCGATTTTTAAATATTGCGTATTGCTCCAACTTACAAGAGAGAAATTATCTTTATTCCGAAAATTGTTTTGTAAACAGAACTATTGATAATAATAACCATTACTGACTATTAAATTCTACAACTAAATAGGCAACTCGTGGTGATCACAAGAGAGAGTTGAAAAGACTTGCTCAACGTTTGGGTGGCTTCTTCAAACGTCTTTACTGAATGAGCCACACTGCACCTTTACAACCAAAATATTGAGCATATAGAAAGAAAGAAAAAAACATTTGTGTCGACATACATTGTTTATTATTGGCTAAACTAGTTGTGTATTATTGTGGAGGTTTAATTAAAAACAACAAAAAAATGTATTAAATGCTCTTTTGTAACCATGTTTTAAGAGCTGCCAAAAAAATTAAATATAGTCTAAAGCACGCCAGAAAGTTGAATAATAATACGGACAAACGAAAGAAGGATATACCGTTCGAAACAGCGCCTGGTGTCTAGGGGTTCATCACCTGGCCTATACTCTGAATCTTGCTTAGTCAGTATGCCTGTTTAGTTAAAAACAAACCCCTATATTTTTTGTTGAAACACTGTTTACATTTTTCTTCTTGTAAATATAAAAGCGTAGGAGGATGTTTTAAGGAAGTCGATGGCGTGCTGTAATATATTTAATGATCACTTTAAAGATCGAATTAGTTTTTAAATGAAGATAAACATTCAAACAAAGAACAATATTGTAATTCATATTTGAATATTTTCTGTTAGGTTTTCATTCACTCTTATTATTCAACTACAGGCCAGTCCTGCTCTACTTACTTGCTTCTTACCTGTCACGACCAGATGCCGGGGGGCCTTATTTCAATTTTCTTGTTTAAAAGCCCTCCTTTCTCTCCACCATTAGAATCACCCTCTTATATTATTAGGCATTTGTCTATTCTCTCAACATTATATAACTATTTTTAAAAAAAATTATGTCTATTTTTCTCAACATTAAATCTATTTTTTTAGATGTCTATTTTCTCCATATAACCTATATTTAAAAAAAATATATATATGTCTATTTTCTCAACCATGACCTATTGTTTTTAAATTTATTGACAAAACAAAAACATATTTTCGTGAAAATTTTGATATAATGGTTTGTTTTGTGGTATTAATAAAGAAGAAATTGGAATGTAAATGAATGAAATGACATTTTTATTATATTGTGTGTGTCTTTCTTGGATTTCAGATTTTACATTTTTTACAAATATAATTTTAATTCAGTATTGCATTTGGTAATCCCAATATTTGAGAAGTTTGGTTTGACATTTAAGATACTGCTTCAAGATGTATAGAGAAGGCATTTTACAGTGAAGTAAAACTCTAATATAGAAAGCTGTGGCATATAAGTTAGGACACAAATGTGCTCTTAATATTATGTTACAATTTGTAAGTAATCTTGCTGAAACATTGTGGGAGTCTCCAGCTTCAATTACTACATCTTCAAAATGTTATTCAGGTCAATGAAAAACAACAAAAACTATCGGTTGTCCTGAAACTATACATTTTCATAGATTTAATATTTTTTGTAAATATTTAGGCATAGCCGATTTTAGTCACTTCTGTCCTACTGTACCTGATTTCGTCACTGGTTGATGAACGAAAGATTGTCAAAGTTTATTACAGAATATTTGAACTTCATCCTTACAGAAAAGTTATAAAAATACTTGTCATTGTTATTAGAAATGATAGCAGTTCATATTAAATGTAGAAACAAATTTTAATTATCTATTTTTAATAGATCTTTAATAAAAGAGAATAGCCTTACAACCTTTTCAGTTTCACTATAAAATAATATAGATTATTATGTGGACGTCAAGGAAAACTGTAATGACACGAATACAATCCATATTATTTGTATTTTCTGTAGAGAAAACTTTGCAATTATGAATATTTTCAAATCAATACTTGTATTTTTGCTATCCTTTTTAGATAAGAATTATTAATTTATAAAATGATTTAAACTGACATCTTAAATTAATAAAATAATTTATTTAACAGAGAATGATTCACATTCACATAGATGATTTTGTGTTCACATAAAATAATATATTGCAGATCTTAGTTGTAAGCCATCATTCCAGTTTTAAAATAAATAACTCCAATGGTGCTGACAGTGACACTTTGGAATAGGAAAGAAAATCATGAAAAGTTGATATTGCACCTAAGCAAGGATATATTCTTCCCATTCTGACAAATAATAAGAATTCAAATTACAAATAATTGAGCTGTTGATCTGACATTTTGACCATTTGGTGTCAGAATGATAATTGTCTTTTGGGCCAGTCAAAACAGGATCTCTCAACTCGAACCTTAAAGAACCCAATTAAATTTCTATCATGTTCATCCCCACCAAGTTCCTTCCACCTTTTTATCTTTGGTAGTCGATTTTTACTTGTCAGTAATCCCAACAAAGCTATTTCTATATTGAAATACAAGAGTCTTTGTTTATCGAGAGTTCATGCTGTTGCAATAGGAATTCATTTGAGCCTTCCAAATCAGTCACACATGAATTCAGGGCCATCTGTTGTTAGTAAATACATTATCTTCTTGCTTACCTTGCCTATACAACATCCATCCAACCATGGATCTTTGCTCTTCACTCAGCTCACTTGTAGCCCTTTTTTCTTTTCTTTTCTTTTTTGCATTTGACCCCCCCACCCCCCATGTTGTCTACCTACTCTAGTAGACAAAACAAATTGCTTGTTAAAGTTTAAAATAAAGGGTTATAGTAATTCTGAAAAAAATAGTTATACGTCATCAATATAAGATTGATAACCAAGTGTGAGCTACCTTTTTGCTTTACTCTCTTGTTCATGTGTATATCTCTCTTCTTATATAATTTTTAAAATTGTGTTATTTCAATTCCAGTCTGTTTTGTGGCCACAAAACTAGCGTTTTAGAAAAGTAGTTATTTGTATGCTGAAATACGTAATTCAAAGATCAAATCGACATTGCAATGAGAAACCATTACTTGTGAATCCAGTCTAAACTGTCAGGAAAATATTTTGAGTAGAATTATTTAATGGCAAAAGTTATGACATAATTAATACTGTGTTGTAAGCTTGATGGCTTTACACTAGATCAAACATTACATTGCTTGATCCCTTAAGATTATCTAATTTGTCTGGTAAATTATTTTGTGTGAATTTTTTAAATTTTTTTTTTTATTATACGAGAAGAAAACTAGCAATACATCTGGCTGAAGACATTTCTGATATAACAGTACTGTGATAATTTGGGTGATTCCTAATGGTGCATTGCTTTGTTTAGATTTTGAGGAAACTGTGGGCAATTGTGACTGTTGGTATCCATAGAACAATATTGATATGGTAGGGCTACTTTTGTTTTAAAAAATTATTTTATTTCATCAAAATAACTCTTGATGAACAGTTAAATCAACACAACGATCTTGAACCAAACTCTGAATTGGCCCCTTTACCAAAACAAAAGAAAGGTTTCTTGCCAAAAGCTATTACCAAATTATTTATTGAAACTTTTTAAAGTGTGTATTTTCATGTTTGTTTATGCAATTGATTTCTTTCTTTTATAAGTTGTTAAAAACATGAATAGATTTTTTATTCACATTCTTATCAGGATTGCCTTTTTAATATATCTCATTTATTTTGTAAGTAATGAAAATTGATTGTTCTTGTAAAGCTGTGAGTTTGAGTTTTTATTACTAGATGAGGGTATTTTTCCAGTTTTTAGACCTCGTTAACATAATGATTCATTTTCCTTGACATAAAATACTGTTTTTTTTTTTTTTTTATCTAATAATTTTTCTTTTTTAAATAATGTTACTTTAAAAAAAAAATTGTTTATATTTTAAATTTTAGCAAGACATTGACTTCTCTTGGAACATTCACTTCTTCACTACATACTTGCTTTACAGAGAAGTAAAGAGTTTCACCAACTCAGTGTTGAATGAAACATATGTTTTGTACTTCTATTCAACAGAATTGGGTTCCTGTAGTTGTTTGACAACCTTCAAGTTAATTATACATGGGAGAAATTGTTAGAAAAAAAAATCTGTGGCCATTACAGAATTGAATGAAGTAACAACAAATGGTTCAGATCAATTTTTATTCAATGAATAGATTTGGATAACTGTTTGATTTTTTTTGTTGTTTTTTTTGTTTTTTTTGTTCAATGGACAGTTATTTGTATTATTATAACACTGCCAAAGTTAACTTGTATTACCAGAGTTAAAATAGCTTCTAAGATTATCACAAAACTTTTCCTTTAGTCTTTTTAAAACATGGCAGTTAATGAAACCTGGAAAGGAAAAGTTAACAATTAGGGGAAAATTATATACAGAAATCTTTATATTCTATTAAAAGGACAGAATTATCTTAGTTTTATTGTTTGTGTGTCTTATTTTTTTCAGTAGAGGAATTTGTAAAGGCAGGCATAAATTATCTTGAATCTTGAATCCTTAATTTAGTGCTATTCTGAGTCGTGGTCTTGTGGAGACGTTAAAAAACTTAAATGTAAAAAAGAAATCAATTATTAACAATAAGTTTGCATATAAAATTTCATAAAAGATTATCCTAGTACAGGGGTCGACAACCTACGGCCTGTGAAGGGATTTTGACGGGCCCACAAGAAATATCGGGATACTATGCTTACTTTTTATGTTTTAAAGATTCTATGTCTTTTTAATAGATTCAAATGAAACCTTGATTCAAACAAATTGTGACTAAATTGAATTCTTTGATCACTTATTGGTATTCTTGGTTAAGCACAATTGATTTTCTAGCAAGCATTATTCATTGATTTGAAGCAAAATATTAGATGTATTTAAATGGATAATTTCCATATTTCAAACTTTTTATAGCAATCATCTGGCCCACACCCCACTCATTAATACTGGACCCCCCCCCTCCCCAGAGGCAAAAAGGTTGTCCTAGTAGTTTCTGTTCTTTTAGTGTTACAAATATACTGATCCTACAGAAATAAATGTTATTTAGTTGTTTATGACATTTGATAAATCTATTTCTGATGCTTATTCATACATTCTATACTTGAGTTATAATGGAGATGATTGGGTGTTTTAGCTTAATTTTATTGTATTTTTTTTTTTTAAAACTATTAAAGACTGAAATCTGTTATTTCAATATCATTTTTTTAATTTTTGAAATAGTCAAAACTCATGTGCATTAATTCATCAGTGATGATGGATGGTTGAAATAAAGTTGAGTTCCAAGAGAAGGAAAACAGCCTAATGTAATACAAAAAATAAATAAAATTGAAGCAATCTATTTATATAATGTAACATCTTACCAACAATGACAGTAAAAGTTGTCATATTTTCTTTGTGTGTGTGTGTGTGCATGTTTATATAATGCTGTAAGCTATAAAAGATTATGACGTATTAGAAAATCTCCCAACATTACTGTCAGTATATTCTCATTGCCCTTATATCTTTATGCATTTGTCACAGACATGAATGAATAAAAGATAGATGCTATTTTAAGAAGGTGGCCAGTGTTTTGTATAAAAGTCTTAGCGAATATTCATTTTTCTCTTTTAATAATCTGAATAATGTTCCAATAAATGAAGAATAATTGCTAACAACAATACTTAAATTTATCTTTTCTTGTTTCTATTTTCATGATTTATTTGCAAAATCAGCATCCACATTGAAATAATGTCTCTCCAAACCCAGGAGGACTATATTGGTCATGGTTGTCATCCTACTCTTTAAATTTTCATTAATTATACTTTAAAAAAAAATGTTATCTGGAGATGGTGGTTGTGTTATTTCATTTGTTTTTATTCTCCTTTATTTTACTTGAGCATCTTATTACAATCCACTTCCGGCTTGCTATGCCCATCAAAGCTTCATCGGAGCCCTGTTTAACTGTACATTATTGGGAACATGTTCCCTATTCTCTGTTGCCTGCCTCTCCCAATGCTGGACAAGGGGTTGGACTTTCCTTGTTTGAATTCAGAGTTTTCCGCCTCCTAGACTGGGTGCGAACACAAGCTGAAAAACCCGGTCTTTCCTGCTATTTACCAAATGCTGGGGGAAGAAGAGATGGATTCATGTCTTTCCCAAGGGCATTAGTATGAAATGAACGCAAACTGTCTCAGAGAGATTTTTAAATCTGTTCGCTGGTTCCATTTTTCATGCTACTAACCATTAGGCCATCCGCACCTCCATTAATTGTACAAGGTGTAATAATCATATGGTTTAATTCTGGCTATTACAGAACACACCTCAGTCAGTATCCCACTGGTTTATGGCAGTAACATCTCTTTTGTCTCCGCCTTTAAACATATCAACAACATTCCTTTAATCTTGCAACTGATTTTCATATGAGTATGATTTATGTTATGTAAAAACAAGGGAAGTTATTTGCCCTTGAATGTCCAATCCTATTGAAAATTAAAAAAATATGGTGTAAGACAGTGATTCTGAATGAGGCAATTTGAATATATTGGGGAGTGAAAAGCATTCCATGGCTCAAAACTTAGTTATGTTAAGGATTAACTAATTAATTCCCATTTATATAATACTATTCCTAATTTTATTAGAGATTCCATAGTAACTAATGCTTAAGTCATTAACTTTATGAGGCATAAGAGTGATGCGGTAATTACATTGTTGTTACTCAATTTGACCGAAAGAAATTAAATTTAGAAAGTGCCCTATAGTTCATATATAACTAAGTATTCTTTATAAAGAATTTACCACATGAAATATAATATTTTTATAGTAAGGGGATACATAAAATCTTTTGAGCTGTTGATGTGGAGCATGGAGTAAAAAGAACCACTGATCTAAGAATTCTTAGAAATTCAGGTTTCAGAGCCACTGATTTTCATTCAGTTTTTAGTTAGTATATAGTGTTGACTGAGGTATGTGCTCTCTGAGCCTTTCTTTTTTAATTCAATTGGTAAAAACAAATGAAACTGGAAAGTTTCATTTGTTTTTACCAATTAAATTAAAAACAAAAAGGCCCAAAAGATGTCTTTGCATATAGTTTTAAAAAAAATATTTGGCTGTCGGGCATAATAACTAGGATTTAGTTATTTGCTTAATTTTTCTCTTAAAACTACATAATAGATGCTACATGTTCTAAGGGTCAACTTATGAAATAATTTGGTGATCAGACTTGAAACTCTCATGTAGTAATAATAGAAAAATCACCAATTTTTCTATTTACACTACCAAGTTATTAGAATTTAATCTTGAAATTCTTTGAATCTCAGTTTTTATTTAATTTCTTCATTAGCAAAAATGGTGGCACTAAATTTGAATATTCTCTTGGCTGACTTTAGCACATTTGTCTATTTATTTGTCTTTTTTCAAACCTAATGGTAGACCATTAAGTATTTAATTTCTTGATTGAAAAAAAAAATGAGATATTTGATTCTTTACTGTAACAAATGAATCCTACAAATATAGTACAGTTTTTACATTAGTCCTAACCAGCTTTTTATATATTCATTATATTAATCTAAAAACAAAACAGTTGAATATTTATTTGAACTTTATACTTATTACTATAATTTCATATGATTAAGCCATTATCATTTTGCGATATAATGTGGGATTCTTTCATATGGAAATGTTTGCTTGTTTGATTTCTCAGTGAGTTGAATGATATTGAGAAAAAAATTAAGTTTTACCTTTGGATAATCACATCTCTTGGATATTGCACATTTTCCAAGTTCAGGTCTGACTGCTCCAGAAAAGCTTCATATATCCTAATATAAAACTAGGTTTCCCCTCTTTAGTTAGGTAACATGAGCCTCACCAAACTAGTACCCAATATGTGATATTTGACTTTAGTTGTTTCAGTCCTCTGCTCTGCTATATCTGCAAATATTCTTGATACATTGTAATATCAGTGTGGATAAGCTGTAAAAATTTTGATATATGATCTGTCATTCTTTGCAGAAAGTAAATGGCGGAAAATAAACAATTTTAGGAAAGGAGTTATTTTGCAAATGGATGCGATTGTAGTGTGTATCCTCTTCATTTTATAATTTTTCAATGACTGGGTTATGGTTTATTAAACACTAATAATAGTTTAATTATTTAGGAGTGTTTTGTTTCAGTGATAAAAACAATGAAATTTACATGCACTAATGGATGTAACGTTATTTAGTGAATTGCCAATACAGTGTTGTCCTCCCACATACAACAACCTGTTTAAAAGCAGCATCAACAGAAACAGAATGTTTTGTTTTCTTCTTTATTTAGCAATGCAGGATTTTCTTCTGTGTAAAAAGTATTTAAAAACATTCCTACATTTAAACTGAAAATGAAAAACTGAAATTTGATTTATGCTTAGTGAAAATAGACAAAATGAAGCTGGTTGCTAACTTGGGAACCTTTAAGTGTATGTCACTGGTTGGTGTTGTAGAGGTTGTTATCTCACAGTCTTATTAATCTAACCTGACACCTCTTTTAAGTGGGGTCATGACATTAGGGATTAGAATGAATAGCAGAAAGACCAAAATAGAATTTGGTAGGATGAAATTCATAGACTAAAGATGTGGACAAGGAAGTGAGTCCAAAAACTGAGGTCACTGGGAGACAGCAGATTCTTGTTCTTGGTGCAATGGGAGAACCTGGTATCAAACATGATTATAATTGTAACAAATATAACTGGTTGCTAAATATTTTATACTGTTTGGATTGAGTATCATATTGAAAACAGGACTTGTTATTATTAACCAGTAACAACAATGGAAAGTTTAAATGTCAAAATGATTGTAGACAGATTTTTTCCCCCTGCCCCTTCTTTTTTCAAACCTTTTCTAATCTTTTAATTTCCTTTTTCTCCTGTGATCTTCCCAATTGTTATCTCTATACAATGTCTAAAATTCTTGACTCTGCCAATTGTGGTGCTGAAGAATTGAAGTGGACTTATAATGACAGATGGACAGATATGCTCAAGGAATTATGTAGTTGCATTGTTAACTTCTGTTTGATTTGAATCCAAAATTAAATTGTGATGGTTTCTTTCTTTGGCAAGTATTTGTATATTTAAAATAAAATAATAGCTTTTACTCTCTGCAAACAACAGATCAAAGATCAAGACTTACATTCTTGGGTTCAAATATTTGCTATTGATTGAACTTAACTGGTCAGTCAACAAATAGTTTTCTTTAGTAGCAATAACAGTTTATAACATTTCTGATATCATCAGTTTCTGCTCTTTCTCATTTATTTATTCATATTTTTTAAAGAAGATTTCAATCATATCTCTAATATACTACTTAGGAACAACTTTGGCTGTTTGTGCTTTCTTTTTTGTTTGTTTTTTGTTTCTTTTGTTCTCCATTTTACCACTTGACTCTTGATCTTCTTTCCAAGTATACTTAAGTAATACATAGTATTCACATATATAAAACACAATGTCCATCCATA